>PISX010018931.1:0-39360 GCA_004024625.1 Mellivora capensis
TTATAAGCCAAAGCATTATAAATTTATGGCCATTTTTACTTGCCTCGCATTTGTGCATCATTATCACCATAGATATTTTCTCTTTCCTCTTTCACCCACATTAACACGATTACATGTTATTGTGTGTATTTTAAAGCTCTCTACTTTGACTAAATTGTAGGACCATTATTGATTATAAAATATAAAAATATAATAGTATCTTTTTTTAAAAATGAAAGGAAAAAAACATGAAACTAGCTGCACTTGACTGGAGGCGACTGTCCCTCCATTTCCAGCTTATCCAGGGCTGGAAGGCAGTACTGAAATTGTTACTTCCAAACTGCCTTTACTTGTAATCATTTCACATGATTTCTCTTTAAAGCTTTCCATCAGTCTCCACATGAGCTCATCTAACCAATGTACCGGCTGTTCCTCTACATGCATCAAAATATGTGATCTGTTAACCCAGTACCCCTAGCTTTACAGGTTCCATTGTTACCTTTACTCCGAATCAGCCACCCACACCCCTAGCCAGGCCGTATTGGCAGTTGTGCTACATAAGATCTTTCTGCCAGTAATCTATCCTCTTACTTCCTGGCTCCCATGTTCCTCGTTATCAGTGAGATGTTCAGGGTCAAGACCAGTTTTTCCTCAGTCTGTCAGTGCCTTCTCAGCTTCCCGTCCTTCCCTACTCACTTCAGCATAGCTAATACCAACCTGTGTGCTGTCGGAGATACTGATTCAGTTGGTCTGAGACGAGGTTCTGGAATCCACATTTTAAGTTTGGCAGGTCGTTCTGATGACAAACCACATTTGGAAACCCCTGCTTGTCTATGGCTGACTGTCAGAACTACCCTTTGATCAATATGTATAGCATCTTTGCTTTTTTTGGTCCTTCACTTCACTTGGAAAAATCCCTTTTCAAAAATTTAAGCTTTTTTTTCTGAGCCAGAGTCCAACTGGAAAAACTCCAGCAACCATAGAAGCTGGTGCCACTACCAAACCCTGGTCTCCAATCTTCACTGGCCCCTCATCTCTTGTGTTATGGCCAGCAGTCTGGGGTATACTTTTTCACGGACTAATTTAGACTTGCCTTCTGTTTAGCCCCCTGTCCTTTCTCTCCCTATTCTGTACTTCCTTGCCTGTGTTTATACCAGAAAAAAGACTCACCAGCTCCTATCCATATAGCAATTGTAGTTTTGGGAATTGTGGCCATATGAGTACAGCTTCAAATCCCTCCTTTCTACCTTTAAAATCTGTAACTGTGCTCACACCAGGCGCCCTATTAGTAAGAGGTTCTGTTACTCCTTGATGAAGGCAAGTTTTTAGGCTTTGATTCTCTCTCTTCAGTGACCTTCAACTAGTTGTCTCCACTCCTGTATTGTCATCTCCCCCATAGCTTATAAACTGTTTGATCCTTGACTGTGCCTCTCCCTTCCTCCCCTTCTCTGCCTAGTTTTTTGAAGCTCTTCGATCCAGTGTAACTCACTACTCCTGTTATCTCAAGGTTCATTCAGCCAGTGGCTGTTCTTCAGTCCTTATCCTTTTGTTTCTCTCTCACTTCTTAAAATTCTTTATTCCTATGATGTCCCTGACATCATTTTTACTGTTCTTTTCACTGACTCTTAGGACTTTTCTTCTGTGTGGGTATCTCCCTCTGCCCCATAACTTTGATTTCCCCAAAAAGTTGTTCCCTCCATTATTTCGCTTGCTCTGCGTCCTCCCTCGGTAGCTCGATCCACTTATGGTTTTGACTGCTACCCAGAGTACATTGTTTCTTTCAAATCTCTGGGTTGTTCCAGTTTCTATCTTCTACTTTGGACTTTTATAGCCAGTTATCTTTGTGATATTTTGTTTGTTGGAAATTATTCTCTAGTTATACACGATTTTCCACGTGCATTCCTTCATATGGAAATGTGTCCAGCAAGTCTTCCTACTCTCTGATCATTTCCAGGTAGTCTTGCTATCCCCCTTTAAGCTACATATCAGAACAGTCTTTGTTGTTTAAAGATGTCCTAATTGGGTTTTTTTTTTTTAATTTAAAGATGTAGATTAAAGGTAATTCAAAGATAATAAAATGTTCTCACAAAATGCTCCTTGGCAGAATACCGTCAATTTTTAGTAGGCTGACGATTTCTAATCATGAAAGAAGTGCAGTACTATATGCTGTTAACATGCTGAAGAGCTAGCTATTTTTGCACACTAAAAAAGTGAAGCCTTTCCTGAAACATGAATTTTGATTTTTCAAACTTTTGTTGGAGCCCTAATTTAACTAACAAATGTGTCAAATGACATGTAGGGTTTATTTACTGGTATTTTTAGTGAAACTTACATGAATTAATATTACTGTAGATAGTCATCTCCCCCCTTTTCCACAGGGGTAAGTTCCAAGACCCTCTGCTGGATGCCTGAAATCATGGCTAGTACTAGATGCTACATGTACATACCTGTAAGAGAGCAGGTATAACAATATCCTGTAATAAGCTATGTGAACAGTATCTCAGTATCATCACCCTTCTTGTGATGTGAGGTGAATGATGTAGGCATTGTGGTACCGAATTAGGTTACTGTTAACTTTTTCTTAAGATTTTATTTGAGAAGGGGAGAGAGCGAGCGAGCAAGAGCACAAGAGCAGGAGGAGGCTTTGATGAGCACTAAACCACTAAACCAGGCAGAGGGAGCAGCAGACTCCCCGCTGAGCAGGGATCCCAATGTGGGGCTCAATCCCAGGATGCTGGGATCATGACCTGAGCCTAAGATATATGTGTAACTGACTGAACCACTCAGGCCCCCCTACTGTTCTAAGATATGTCAGGAGGAGGATCATCTGCTTCCCGACCCTAGACCTTCAGATAAGGGGATCTACTGTAATTCCATAAACAGTGGCTCAGCATTTCCTTTTTAAGAGTGGCTCTAGTCCGTTTTTATTAATTTCTTCCATACCTCTCATCATTTACAATTAGAGGCTAACTAATCATTAAACTGAGTGTTAGTATGTAGGTAGTTTTATATTGTGTTTACTAGCAAGACTTTTTACTAGATAAAACTGGTAATGTCACTTTCTTGTTTTGGAAGATCAAAGCCATCGGCCAGACAGAATTGAATGCAAGCAACCCAGAAGAAGTGTTACAGCTGGCAGCGCAGAGAAGGAAAAAAAAGTTTCTCCAAGCAATGGCAAAACTTTACTTTTAAGCAGTTAGTTAAAATATTTTAACTTTTATTTTTAAACAATGGACTAAAAATAAACAGTATTAGATTATATACATATATACACATTTAGTGGTGTTTTCTTTTCAGACAATACTGAAAAAACTTAAAAACAACTATACAGAAGACTTCATACCATAACCATAGCTTAAATTTATAATTTCTTCAAAGGAAGAGATTCACATGTCCAGTAACAGAATAAACTAGCAACTTAGTAAATTTGTTTTCTATTTAGACTCCTTCTTGAGGCTGAAATTTCATTTTTTAAAAAAACTAAAATATGTAGAAGTAGCTAGTCTATATACAGCAAGTTCTTATGTCAGGTTTTTTTTTGTTTTCAATAAATAATCTAGCAGTCAGTATACATTTACTACTTTTCTGCCTTATAAAAATAAGTTTAGGTCAAGTGTTAAGCTTTATCACTTTGACACTGTCCTTAACTCATAATGTAGGAATTTAAAAAGGACCTTAATAATTTGGCAAACATAAATAGTCTTAGTCACACTAAATTAAGAAAAAGTCCTTAGGGATATCTTGGAGTTAGTAAAGTGACTTTCTCATATAAATAGGTT
This sequence comes from Mellivora capensis, assembly GCA_004024625.1. Taxonomy (NCBI): domain Eukaryota; kingdom Metazoa; phylum Chordata; class Mammalia; order Carnivora; family Mustelidae; genus Mellivora; species Mellivora capensis. The sequence goes on from PISX010018931.1 coordinate 3,759, forward strand.
GAAAGGGTACTTCTTCACTTAAATTGTGATGTACAAAAAGTTATTATAAAGCAACCTCTGTGTCAAAGCCCAAAGTAGGAGCTACAACATTTATCTTGTTTAAAATTTCTTTGGTATTCCCCCTTTTTAGAGCACAGTTTAAACACCATGTTCATCTAAGCCTTATTGGTTAAAAAATGTTATGGCAAGGCAAATGTATCAGTTAAAAAACAGATTAAAGTTCACCATTTGTAAAAATTCAAGTTTTATAATAGCTTGCTACAGCAGCTATATATAAATTAGTCACCTTATTATAAAACTAAACCTTTGTAAACAAGTTTAAATTTTATGTTGAAAAACCAAATTGCACTAGTCAAGAGTATTAATTTTGCGAATCTAGAAACTAGATTCAAAGTACTGTATTACTCAGTGTCCCCTTTAAGGTAGCACTTGTCTAGTCTAAAACTCCAATGATAAAATTCTTAATTTATCAAGATAAACATAGTAACACTGTATCAAAAAAATTGTTACGGCATAAATTGTGGCTGGCTTCTATCCATTCACGCTGGGAATGAAGTCATCTTTGTAAACAAGTCCTGCTGTTTAAACAGCTAACCTAGGAATTTCTTCCTTAATGCCAATTTTAAGTGTTTTTTCTTAAAATCAAAGAATGGCAGTGAAACTTCTGAATTGGCTAGGACAGTCATAGCACTACTTTCCTGAAAACTTTAGTAGTTCAGTTCTATGAAATTCTACCCAATACTCAATTCCAACTTGTTTGCCAGTTCACTTCTTTAGTGTTTTCCTGGTGGTTTTTCAGTGCTCTTCGGTGGTGTCATAATGCCTCCACTGCACACTGGTGACAACTGCCCACCCTTTCTGAAGGTATTTACGTAATTTACTTCATCCTGCACATGTGAAGAAATCATGCAGAGATTAACAGGTAAGCATTGACAGAGTAAAACAAAACCTAGATTTTTGGGGTATTAACTTGAGACTACTTAGGCCTCATGTCACGGTTTCTGTCTTTGCAAGCATGACTAATCACATTTTAGAGATGCAACGGTTTGAACTGCCTACAGCTGTATTTTTAAAAACTCTTATCTGGAATACTGGCATTGATCTCGAAACACTCCACAAATCTTGCTGTGACATTAGTGTGCCCATAAGAACTTTCTAGCCCCTAGTAGCCTAAACCATTGCCCTGAAGTATTTCTAGTATCCTTACTATCAGTTTCAGTGACTTACTAGATAAAACCCAGAAGCCCCACAAGAAACATACCAGCATAGCCAGATAATTTGTATGTGTCTGGATATTGTGTCTATCTTCCATAGAAATCTTCTTGAAAATCTTCAGCTTCACGGGACTAGTACTTTTTACTACACTGACAAAAGGCACCATCCAGTCTACACATTCAGAAATGTTGTCCCATTCCAAACCTAGAGAGAGGAAAGTTTAGGAAAATGTGAAGGTTCCATCAGAAATGGTCTTTAAACAGTTTGAGAGTGCTAAACTGCTTTAACTTGTTGGAACTTGATTCTGGACTTTTATTTTTTTAATTTATTTATTAGAGAACACATGATAGCAGGGGGAGGAGCAGAGGGAGAGGAACAAGCAGACTCCACGATGGGTGCGGAGCCCACCAAGGGGCTCGATCCCATGACCCAAGATCATAACCTGAGCTGAAATCAAGAGTCCGACACTTAACCCATGAGCTATCCAGCCGCCCTGGTTTTGGCCTTTTAATAATGTGACCATTCGACTTAGAGCCTTTTTTTCTTTTAAAGGATGTATTCATTTGAGAGCACTAGAGCAGGTAGAAGGGTATAGGGAGGGGCAGAGGAGCAGACTCCCCAGAGTGCAGAACCAGAAACAGGATTTGATCCCCCAAACCTGAGCCAAAACCAAGAGTTGGACATTTAACCAACTGAGCCACCAAAACTTAGAGCTTCTTAATCAGTACCTTCTACATATGAAACAAATTGTCAAAACCCAATGAACTCTTAAAGCAGAGCTTTATCCATGTTGACTAACTTGAAATGGATGTAATTTACATTTGATCTTTTTGTTTATGGATATATATTGACAATTAGAAAGTACTTCTAACAAAAGGGAACATAATGGCTAAACTAATTTTCTTCCATTTTAATAGGAAGCTAAAGTTGATAAAAGCCCCTTTAAAAGTTGTGAACATGTAAGAAGATAACAAAATATAGTGCCTTACCTGAGGCTTTCTTCACCACTTCAGTAGAGGTAAAGTGGCATAAGGCAGCGGCAGCCAATATTCTGTACTGGAACTCTAATGAATCGATGGCTAGAATACACAGATCTAAAAGCTAACCAAAGAAAAAACAAAAGTACACATATTTAAGAGGAAAAAGGATAAGTGATACATGTTGCTACTAAAGATCAGTCAGGTACAATTTTAGAGTACTTATGATGTGGATCCATATGCCAAGAATTGCTAAAACTAAGAGATCCAAAGATAATTTCCTTGAGAGTGGTGGCTTGAATTAGGAAGTGAACAGACAAGAATTGTTAAGATGCGGTGTGCTGTGTAATAGTAGGAGGGGCACCTAATCCAGTGTGGGGAAGACTTGTGCTGCTTAAATCTTTTTTTTTTTTTTAAGATTTTATTTATTTCAGAGAGAGAGAGAGAGAGAGAGAATGAGAGAGGGAATACAAGCACAGGGAGTGGGAGAGGGAGAAGCAGGCCTCCCGAAGAGCAGGGAGCCTGATGTGGGGCTTGATCCCAGGACCCTGGGATCATGACCTGAGCCGAAGGCAGACACTTAACGACTGAGCCACCCAGGTGTCCCTGTGCTGCTTAAATCTTAAAAAACAAGATAGCTAGGAAGATTGGGAGGTGTAGAGTATTTTACATACAGGGAACAGCATTTGCAAATGAGAAATGAGACAAATGAGAAAATATTCCTTGCCCTTGGGAACTCCTAGTTCAGAACAAAGGAATTCCTTTCCTTCATTCCTTATTTAAAGGGGGGGGCAGTAGCTGGAGAGGGATAGATTAGATCATAGATTAGCCTATGTTAGATCATAAAGGTCTTTAAGAATTCTAGTTCTGGTTACTGAAATTACTGGAGGACTTTAAATCAGGAAAGGTACATTTTAAGAACAATCCTTTAGAAACGTATTCCCTCTGTATCTGTTTCACTGTAGTCTAAACAGTGAGATTAGTTAAAAGGCAGTATAATGAAGAAGAATGGTGTAAAAGGGCTAGATTTCAGAGGCCTAAGGTGAATACCTGTGCAGTGGAATAAACATGAGCAGAAGACTTAGAATTATGAGAAGACTTAGAAATAAACAATGCAGACACAGTAATTACCAGTTTATCAAATGTTTGTTCTCTTGTTACAAAATGAACCAATTCTGATATTTTACTGGTAATTCAGTGTTAGTGTTCATAACTGTGTTGACTAGATTTAAAATAAAACCAAGTTTCAACGTAGGTTATTTAAAACCCATCCCAGTATACCACAGTTCCTTCAATTCCATATGTAAGCTTTTCATATCCTACACAGAATTACAACATAGGAGAAGCAGGCAGGAAAGAACATTTGTTACGCTGGCCTAGGAAAGCATAATTTGAACCTAATTTTTTTAAAAAAATAATCTTAATTCTAAAGTACAAAGTAGTTACTCCTTGTATTTAAGTGAGAATAAGATAATCATACAGAATAATTTCACATCATACTAAAGACAACTGGCTAAATGCCTTTTCCCATTTTATATATCAAAAAGAGGTATTTAACTCTACTTTGAACTCAAAGAATGAAAAGTATTCATAATACATTTAAACTCAAAGTTTAAAAAGTTCGTTTTCTAGAATTACTAAGCAATATAAATACCGGGAACAGAATTTTATGCATCAGTTTTGTTCTTGTCAATTAAGTGGATTTAATTCATTATGCCTTTTATTGTATAACTTAGTTAAGACTTTAAATGCACTGAACAGCTATAATAAACATTAGCATATATTCATTGAAAATACCTGAGCTATTTGAATGAACTTTTCCTGAGAATACTGAGGTAGAAGAACTTTAGGAGCATCCTTAAGAGCATCAACTTGGAGGAAGAGATTTAGCCAGGAGATGACTGTTACAGGACAGAGTTCCCATTTTAAAGCCTGTTAATGGAATTAAAATACCTGTTAATAAATGTAGATATGTATACACTGTAATACATAGCTACTTTACTAGTCATTTAAAAAGTTCCTGCCTTAGGTTTATTTCTTCCTAGGAATTTTACTGACCTTTATTTTTATTAAAAATATTTATAGATACCTCAGGACGTAAAGGTGCTTATATTTTACAGTCTACTAATATAGGCCCCTTTATAATTCTCTAGTTGTCTTTATTTAGAAAGCTCACTACGTCTGGTATTCATTCCTCCTCTTCTCATTTCTTGCAGCCCCTGGTCTTCCACATCTATTATTATTTATTGAAACTGCCTTTGTAAAACTGTATTCAGTGACCAAAGCTAATTCCATTTAGATCTTTCCTTTTCATGATGTTTGATGGCTTCTCATCAAATTTAAAAGTTTAGGACAAAAAAGACAAATCCCGATTTATGATATCCTCTCCTCCATGAAGCCCTAGGACTTTACCATTTACAAGCAGTCTAAAATAATTAGGTGAGAAGAGTGGTACAGAAAATTCCATCTCCTCTTTACATACTCCTTATGGTGTGCTTCAAGCCTGAATCTGAATAAGGTTATTGTTAGAATGGCATCTTTCTGGTAACCTGATATTTAACAGACCTACGAATATGAATGTTTATAGATTGTAAACATAATTTACAAAATATAAGTTTATAATTTATAATATATATAGTTTAATCTATAAAAAGCCCTTGTTTTCTGGTGTGATCTATAAATAAACTCAGGGTGTTCAAATTTAATAACAGCTTCTAGTTGCTAACATTCAGTCTTTACTTTAATTCAGGGCCTGATTAAACACCTTTATGCTTCTCTTCTCCATGCTTGTTAATAGTCCTTTTTTGCATATAGAAAGAAAAAAGACAATGAAATACTTTTCATTCTGTATCTACTGGACGAAGGGGGGGGTATCAGAACTAAGATTTGAGAGTCATTGTTGGAATTCATTTGTATATACAAATGAATTAGGCTATGCTAATTATACTTTTCAAAGTGTTTTCCTTAACTTTTAAATTAAGAAAATAATATATTCTCAATAGAAACAAAGATACAGAAAAAGAGTCTATAGGTTATGTAAATTCCACTCCATCTATACCATTGTCAGTATTTTGATGCATTAACCTCTTTGAACTGGATCCTAATGCTGAATGAAACCTGTTTTCACTATTTACATTGTGGTCTTTCAGATTCAGTAGTAACTACTAATTTAGTAAATAGCAACTAGACAGTAAATTTATTACCTTTAATATAATAAGTTCCATTTTTAAGATATCCTCTTCACTGCAGGCACCATCAGTAACATAAGCAAACTCTTGTAGCTTAGGAGCATATATTTCCTTTAAAGTGGATTTTAAAAAAATTAAGCACAGTTGAGATTGTGATTAAAACAAAAGGTTATACAGAAACCACATAAAGGCTTCATTTTTAAGGACAGCTTCATAAAGTGATTATATGTCTTAGTAACAAGATTTATCACAGATATAGGAGTCTAAATTAGCCAACTACATTGACACTTATTTTCATAGACTTGATCTTGAATTTCAATTAATAAACAACTAGAATATCTTAAAATATTTCAGTTAAAAAATAAAAAGCCACACTTTAAGATTGCTTAGTATATTGGCCAGACCAAAACAAGACACTTCAACAAGGTCTACAAACTACTGAAAACAGTTCCTTTATAAACGTGTGGTACATCAAGAAATAAACGTTGTGCAGTTTGGCTGATAGGTCTGTCTTAACAGCCCAGAGAAAAACAGAATGATCAGAGTAGAAGAGAGGCCTGCTACAGATGAGAACGGGTTAAAAATCAAGAGTTCAGTCTAGAAAGATACCTGAAACACACAGTAAGGATAGACCGAACACAAAATTATTTACTAAATATGGCAGAATTGGGAGATAGCTCTTGGTACTCAAAAGACAAATTTGGAGGAAAAATACACTTAAATTAAGGCCTGATTCATAGTCTCTCTCTCAAAATGATGACAAGTTTCAAAACTTTCAGAAGAAAGTATGATATCCAAAATGTATTGCTTAAGAAAAACAAGATTGTGTAGAAAGAAAACCTCAGGCAAAAAAAGAGTTGCCTTCCATCCTGGCAATACCACCCAAAAACAGAATATAGACCATTCAGTATATTTATTTTAACCCAGCATAGTATTTATTTCATTTGATTGGTCAGTTAGTTTTCAAAGATCATTCTATTGAATGCAAGTGCTGTATATGTATACAGACCACACTGCTGGTGTATTTTGTCCAGCAGAATGAACCATAGGATATTTCACCTAGATGCTTCCAGAATCTAAACCAGATGCTTATAATAGGCTCAGATACTAACAAAGGGAACTATATTTATCTATCCAAATCAATAATATTCAGAAAATGTTCTAGGGGAAAAAACCCACTCATCTTTCCTATAGAGTTAATGTCAAAAGCTGTATTTGCTGGTATTATTAATGTGTTGATTTAAAAAAGTGAGATATATTATCTATGGATAAAGCTTAAGAACTCACCTCAAGTTTGGAAGCAATGAATAATGAGGTAATTCCAATGAGCTGAAGCATATTTTTATTTATATCCTTTTGTGTCAACATAAATCTATCAAAAAAGTCTTGCGCAAGGTAAAATGTTTCTCTATGAAGTGTGTATACTTCACATACCTGGAGAAGAATCCAAACATTTAAATATTCTATGCATTTCTCCAGATTAGAAATTTCTCACCTAAAATACCAGTCTTTAGAATACTTTTAAGACCAACTTTGCTTTTTAGGATACCAGAGCTAAGATTGGGCAGGGGTAAGAGGGGGGCAGATACTAACATATACTAGGATATAGAATAAAAGAATCTATTACCATCCTCATTTACTTACTAGTTTTTAAGTTATTTAAAGGTTTTATTTATGTATATGTCAGATAGAGCACAAGCAGGGGGAGCGGCAGGCAGAGAGAGAAGCAAGTTCCCCCACTGAACAAACGGCCTGATGCGGGACTCGATCCCAGGACCCTGTAGGCAGACCCAGCAGGCAGATGCTTAACTGACCGAGGCACCCAGGTGTCCCTACTGTTACTAGTTTTATATATGTATTTTTTTCATATGGACTTGATTTATTCTCAGATATATATATACTTTTGCTGACTGTGAGTGGGAACTTTTTTCCATTAGTTTCCTAATTGTTTATTCCTGGTAAGTGGTTACGTTTTCATGCTTAGTTTATAATTCTAACAGCTCAAATGATTCTCTTCACTGTTCTAGGTAGACATTTAACTACAAAATAACATTCCTTTCAATGTTTTTAACTTCATTTTTTTCATGTTTTACTGTGTTGGCTAGGAATTTTTATAGAAGACAACTGAATGAACAATGAACAACATTGGTGATAGACAAAGTCTTGATCTCATCCCTTGTTTCTTACTGTAATGGGAATTTCCCTAATGTTTCACTATTAATAAACAGTATCTGTCATTTCCATACTTAGTATAGGGAAAGCTTTAAATTCTGAACTCCAGGAAGTAGCAGCTTTATCGCCATTTTGAAGATGAGGAAACAGGGACGGAAGTACATGAGTTTCTAATAAACAATGTATTAAGGAACTCTTGGTTTACTACATATTTTGAAATGAGGAACAGAAACTGAATTTCAAATGTCTTTCAAGTCTATTGACACTTTATGATTTTTCTCTTTTAAACTGTTAATATTGGGACGCCTGGGTGGCTCAGTTGGTTAAGCGGCTGCCTTCAGCTCAGGTCATGATCCCAGCATCCTGGGATCAAGTCCCACATCGGGCTCCTTGCTCCATGGGGAGCCTGCTTCCCCCTCTGCCACTCTGTCTGCCTGTGCTCCTCTCTCTCTCTCTCTAATAAAAAAACAAAACAAAACAAAAAAACTGTTTAAACTGTTAATATTGAACCATCTCTACATTCATAGACTAAAAGGATATACTTAGAAAAACTAGAGTTTAACACTGCTGGATTGATTATATTCTATAGTTTTGCATATAATCCTATTTAAGGGAAGATAGCAATAAATTTGATGGGCAACTACTGGATAGAGTCAGTGTAACCATAAAAAGGAAAAAAATCTACATAATTGTGCTTAGGTTGCTTCCATGATCACTAGGCACGCCAAAAGTAAAAATTCAGCCACCTTCTTGTACCCACATGACTGAAATATCTTCGCTGCTAGTCAGAATAAGAAATGATAACCTAACTCAAAAGGACAGTGTTTTATAATGTTAAAAACTTCTGATAGCTTCTGAGATCTACTCTGCTATGTATTATTCCACCAAAAAGCCTGTAGTGTTTCTCCCTTAGAGTGCATCATCTCTATCAAACACAGGGAAACTACAGAGTAAATATCCAAGGGCTGGAGAAAAATCTGTCATTTACATAAGTAATTTTCTCAATTTTTAGAGACTCTTGGAATTATTATCCAGAGAAAAGGAATGGGCCTAAACAGAACATTCTGTCACAGGGACTCCTGGATGGCTCAGTGGGTTAAAGCCTCTGCCTTCGGTTCAGGTCATGATCTCAGGGTCCTGGGATCAAGCCCCTTGTCGGGCTCTCTGCTCAGCAAGGAGCCTGCTTCGCCGCTGCCGCTCCCCGCCCCCCTCCGCCTGCCTCTTTGGCTGCTTGTGATCTCTGTCAAATAAATAAAATCTTTAAAAAAAAAAAAAAAGGGCTCACAATCCCCATCACCCCCTCCCCCCCAAAGAACATTCTGTCACAGATCTTTAGAGATTTGGAGATCACTGTTACTCCCTTTAGATTAATGGTACAGTGTATTTCAAAAAGGAGTAAAGGTATGTAATAAAGGGAAACTACATGAAGCCTAGAGGGCTTAGTGCCTCTGAATATTCAAAGCCTCCTTATCATTTAGGACCTAGAAATCAGGATTCCAAATCATAATTTGATTTTGGTGATGTAGAAAAAGGACTTCTGAGGGCCAAAGCCTAGTCCTGGTTCTTCATTTTGCATAGCAGAATTTAAAACCTTATCAACTATGTATATATTGTTTATCTTGATTAACCTCAGCATCTAGTGCCTGGTACACAGCAATTCCCACAGACACCAGGAATTCTGAATTAAGTTTAGGTTGTATGGGATGCAGTGGCTGTGTTACTTTATTCTCACAAAGCAGACATTTTCCATTTTGGTACTGTTAACTGCAGTATGTACCCCCCAAAAGATGGCTGCTGAAAATATACCAAAGGCACATGGAAAGCACATATACCTCTAAATACTTTTCCTTATACAGAGATAAAGAAAATTTGTATTGATGGAACATACCTCTAATAGCCAGTCTAGAAGTATTGACCTCATCTGTGGTTCCAAGTCAGAATGCAGAACTTCAAAATGTTTGTCATGAACATATCTGGTCTCCTTTTTTAGCATGTTTAGCCAAACATCCTTTGAACATCCCCAACTATAGAAGGGGAGAAAAGAATATGTGACCTACATAATATTCAAGCTATCTGTTTTACAAAGAATCAACTTCAGGTATTGAAATACAACTTTGAGTTAGAACTTGGAAGGAGGCGCTCTTAAAGTAAGTTAGGAAAAAATTGCTACTTGAACTTTTAGAAACTATTTCTTTAGCATAAAAAAACAGAAGCCTGAAATTGTACAGCAAGAACTTAGATTACGGCTTTCAAGAGTGCTTCCCCCATTTATAAATTAAAAGGCTTCCATTTAAGATATTTTTTCAAGAGCAACACTGCAAATTTAAATATTTAAGCATATAATCCTAGTAGAGACAAGTTCCAGTCATCTCCAAATAAATCAATAGAAGACTCATCTAAAGTGGTGGTGGCTGGGACAGAGTATAGTAAAGGGGAGGGATGGTGAGTTTAATTATCTGCCCATTAATTTGTATATTAGAGCCAAATATACTACACTACGTGTTCTGTATAAGCTGTACCTCTTAGTCATATTAACTAGAAAAAAGAATTGAATATAGATATTTCTAAACTTGGTAAGAAATACAGTTGATCTATCAAATGAAAATGTCATACCTGTTAAAGTGCTTCCTTATTAAAATTTAGACAAATGACAAACCTCATTTAAAAAGCCTCTAATAAGGCTTAGAGTATTCAACAAGTAAATGGAAAGCACTTCATAAAATCAGTATTTTAAATACCCATATCCTTTGCAAACATCACCATTCTCAGTACATGCATAAATATTAGTAAAGCAATTTTTGGATGTTTTTCGGTCTTATAATGAAGGCAAAATAGGATTCAAGATAGTGTAATATACTAAGTACAATCTTAATCTTTGATATTAAATTACAAAAAATGTTCTTACCTTAAATCAGGCAAAGGTGAAGGATTAATAAAAAGATTTTTAAATCTGTAGTTTGTAAATCTGGAGAAGTCACTTGTTCCTATTTCTTTGTGGGGTGTTTCAATGATAATACAAGGGCTGATCCCCCCAGATAATACAGGTGGCCAACAGTTCTGTCATATAAAACAAAAATTTGTGTGAAAGAAAATCAGCTTTTGTCTTGGATGGAAGCTAGTACCTCTCAACAGTCTATAGTTTCCCCCAACACCGTTAGTTAACCACTGCTGACAATCTAGTTGGCATTCATATTTTAGAATTAAGACACAGTTCATACCGATCTTCATACATAAAGAGTAACAGGTGGGGATGTTTTAGAGAACAAAATATAATTCTGGAAATATACAAGACATTAGATATTGGGGAAGGGAGTAATAACAAAATGCATCTGTAGTCAAACACTAATAATCACTTTCAAGATCATAAAACTGAAATTCTCCCTCTTTACAATAGTGGTAAGGGCACCTTGTTTTATAAAAAGCTCCTCTCCTCACCCCAGTTAAGTCTGCTCCCATACTTCAGAATACTATAAAGCAAAACCTTAAAAGTGGAATCAACTGATGTCAATTACTTAAATAGCTTTTAAAGGACCCTCTCCCCAGCCAATGCTGGTTTCAAAGAGAACCACTGTCTCATGTTCTCTGTACCACACATAGGGAGAATAGGTAGCAAAAGGCTATGTGCCAGTCTGTCAGTGACTTCCATCCCATTTATGCCCCAAGGAACAGCTATTAGGACCCTCCACTATAGTCAGAGAGGGAACAAAGAGCAGTACATTGGACAGATTAGGCGGGCCCTGGTGCACCAGGCGATTCCAAGAGGGAGGGATTTACAAAGAGGAACCAGCTGCTTCAAGGCAAACTTGCTCTGCAGCTGTAGTAGGATTCAGGCACATACAAACCACCCAAAGATACGGGCCTTCTGCTGACCTCTAGGGGCATTCGAAGTAAAAGTGTCAGAGATATCTCTACTGTATAGCAGTAACACAATTCTATTATTTGTCCTGCATTTGTTTCCCTCAAGCCCACCCAGCCCAGTTCTGCATTACCCTAATCTCATACTGATGTTTCTTGGTGACCTCCTCTTTTCTTTTTTTGACATCCTGAAAAATAAAAAAGACGATTATTAAACTGAAGTCCCAGCAAAGAATTTCTTCTCTCTCCTCTCTCTCTCAACTCACCTGAGCTGTTTTTCTCCTCTTGGCCTGAATTATCTGGGCTTCCTGGGGGGAGTCCGTCTGGCTGGGCTGGGGCTGTTGCTTAGCTTGTAAACGGCTACTACGGTGAAATTTTTAAAAGAAAGTTTAGTAAATCATGCGTTTAAAGCGCAGCAGCGAATTTTTAAACATGTCTACAAGACAATGTTACCTGCGTCTTGACATTCTCTTCTTTCAAGTGTGTGAAATCTCTGGAGGGGACAGGAAAAAAGAGTCAAATATATTGTCACCCATATTCTCCCAGGTGCCAATCACTCGCTCATTCAGGGGTTTCAGCTAAGTCCCTCAGGAGATGGCCTGAGCCATTTGACCATGCTGTCTTAGGCACATGGACCATGGTTATCTCACGGTATTAATTTTGGACTCATGCCTGCGTCTCCTCAATTGAACAGACAGCCGGGACGCGAGTGTCCTCAAGAATTTACAAAGCACCCCAGCAAGGAGGCAGAGCTCCCCCCAAATGGGTCTTTTCTGCGCCCTCCATCCTCTCTCCCGGAACCCTGAGGGGGGCTTGGGCAGCGCTCCCACGTCCCCCCCTTCCATCCAGGACGAGTCCCGGAGAGAGAGGGGGTTGTGGAGGCGAAACGCTGTGGAGAAGCCGGTTCCGCGCCAATTTGGAGAGCGGCGGTGGCGGGGAAGCAGGGGGGCGGAGGGAACGGAGACTTGTGTCACGTCCTTCAGTCTCCTCCGTCCCCTCCTTCCCAGCCCCACCGGGCCCTGCCTGTTGCTTGAAGGGGCACCAGACCCCGACTCCAGATGGGGGTGGGAGTGAAAGGAAAGAGAGTTAAAGGGGGAAACTGGGATGGTCAGGGAGCTCTTCGCCCCGTGAAGGGAACCCAGACCCCTATCCTCCCTCCCGCGGGAGAGCTCCCCTAACGAGCGTGGGCGAGAGAAGCCCCTAGAATGAGAGCATTTTCCATGGTCACCCCCTTCGGGGCAGCCTTCCACCCCCGCCGCTTCCCCGGCTCCCTGCCAGAGATCCTGACAGGGACGCAACGCGGAAAGCCATCCGCCCCAGCCGCCTATTTCTCAGCCTTCCCATTTTTCCTCCTCTAGGCTCCCGCCCGCGGGAAGAATCGGCCCCGGGGGCTTTCTTTCCTCCCGCACTCCACCCTACGCCCAGCACCACCTCACCGCTGGACCCGCTACCGCTCCGCTCTCAGCTGGCGCCGGCGCCAACCCAATATATAGGCCGGGCCGGGCCCGCCCCGCACGCATGCGCCTCAGACTGACACCTCCGGACTGCGCGCTCCCCTCTCCCGCGCGCCCGCCCCGCAGGCCCGCGCGCCGCGCCCTGCTCTGAATCCGCGCCCGCCCACCCCAAGGGGCCGGGGCCCGCTTGCCCAGGCCCTCAGTCCGCGTTCACCTGCTCTCCACCTCACCTGCCTGCGCGGCCCGGAGGCGGGAGGGAGTCTCAGAGGCTCCTCCTCCGAGGATTGGTTCCCCGCCGCTCTGCTTCCGCATCTCCCGCCAGAACTTTCAATTTCCCTCCCGCCCTCAACTCCCAGGTCCCGTCCATGTCAGGCCGCCGCTCAGTCCCGGCCTACGGCCAGGTGGAGGCGGCACGGGCGAGCATAGAGTAGTGAGGTAGTGGCCATCCTGCGGCGCACCGTGGCGGTCCCGCTAAGGCCTCAAGGAACCCGGTTCTCTCGGAAAAGACGCCGGGACCGGGAGGGCCCGCCCCTGCGGGAGGAGCGCCGCTTCGGCTGGCGAGCTGGCCAATGGGAGGCGAGGACGGCGGCACAACGTGGAGCTGCTGCAGAATGTAAACACTGCCCAGCGCGCGGCGGGCCACGTGTGTCCCCGCGCGCCACCCTTCGGGTCCGGACCACCGGGGCCGGCGGCGGCATCCGAGGGCAGCCATTCTCAGGAATGCCTGTCTTGCACTTTGCTCCAGCCCGCCGACGGAGGTTCGTATCAACCCTCTTCCCGCTCCCCGCTCCGCCGACCGGTTACCTCCCATGGATGGGTCCCTACGCACCCCGCCGCCTTCCCCCGGCCCGGCGGCTTTCCACTCCTAAGTCCCCGCGCTCAGAAAACGCTCGCGCCAGGCCGCACCCTCCCTTCCTGTCCTCCGGACCTGAAGTTCCGGGGCCCTCCATGAGTAAAACGTCTCTCCAGAGCGGTGCCGGGGGCGGCATCCCGCCTTCCCCTGAGAGCGGTGGCTCTCCCGGGTTGGGCCGGGAGAATTTCCCCCACCACGTGCAGGCCGCGGGCCGCCCCGCCGCGCCCCGCCCCGCCGCAGCCAGCGCGCCCTGCGGAGCCCGCGCGAGTTGCCCGCGCTGGAGGGAGCCGCCCGCCTCCGAGCTATAATAGCAGGAGGCGGGCCCGACACGTTTCCTTCTCTTTCCCCCCCACCCCCCCGGCCAAACACGGGTACCCTCGCTACCTCTATCACCGCCCCTCTCCTGCGCGCCCCGGACTGGCCATCTCCAAGTAGGACAAGCCGTTGATAGTCCGCCAACAGCTTTGGCGGCGGGAGAGGTGGGGCGGGGGCGCCTACGGGAACAAAGACCCCTGCGGCGGAGGAGCGGAGCGCTGGCTCCCAGGAACTCGCGGCAGCTCGGGCCGGCCGCGGGCTGGTGGCTTCGGCGCTTTGCCTTGGCCCGGCGCGAGCCGCTGGGGTAGGGCCGGGGACACGAAGGCGCTCGGGCGGGCGCGGTGACGCGGCCCGGGCGGGAGCCCTTCCCGAGATGCACCAGGAGGCGGCGGCGGCGGCAGCGGGACCGACCCGCGCCCCCGCCCCGCGCCCTTTGTGCCGCTGGGTCCGGGCGGCCCTGGGAGCCTAGAAATAACCGCAGCTCCTCGGGATTTCGGGCCGGCAAGGCCAACTATTTTTCAAGCTTCCTCTCTGGATTTTCTGAACGGCAGTCTCGTGCCGCCGGCAAAATCATTGTTTCTCCCCGGTATTAACGCCGGAGGAAATAGGAAAAGCCTTGCCTCAGGTGGCATAGAACCAGGAGAGGCCCAGAATCTTGTCTGTCCCAAGAAGCTTGATACCGTTATAATGCTTACGATGGCGCTCTCGTTCCGGGAGGAGTTGCCTCCGTTTGCAGTCAGCTCAGAACGCTTGGCGGTAAAAAGCTTAGAGATATCACAGCATGATGGTAAGAAAAGGGAGGTCTTCCAACAAGCGTACGTTACCTTGGCGGACGCAAAACTGGCGGCCTAAATGAGTGACGATGATAGTAAAAATATACTGAAAACTAGGGATGTCCATGAACATCTGTAGGATTAATCTTGGAGTATGTATGTATTGTATGCCCATCACTGGGCTAATTAATAAATTACTTGTAAACAAGACATGTAATTAGAAATGTTCTTTGCTCAGTGCCCTTGGCTATGAAGTGAATACAGTGCAATCATAGTAAGGAAGAAATCAGAAGCAATCTCAAGACTGCTTTGTCTGGGACCAACAGAGTGAATACTGCCATATTACAAACAGCTGGCTAATGGTTAAATGGGCCTAAAAAAGGACATGGGTTTACTCTCAGATGGATCCTGCTCTGCTGCAAGTTACTGAGTTCCTCTGAGCAGGGGTTTTCTCCCGAAAACTAGAAGATACTCATTTTAAGCCTCTTTCTAAAGATTACATTTGATAATATATAGAGAGACCCTCTCTTGTGTATGTTACCTGTCACAGAGAGATGCTCAGTCCTAGCTCTTTGCTCCTCCGTCCACCCCCCTTACTAGTTTACACCTATGGAATTTGAGTTGTTTGAAAGATCTGCAATAAAACGAAGCAGATTTAGGAAATTGCTGTTTCCCAGAAATTTGTTAATGTAGTAGTCATCCTTTTGGATACTTACTTCAGACATTTTTTTTCTTAAGATTTATTTGTTTGAGAGAGAGAGAGATCACAAGTAGACAGAGAGGCAGGCAGAGGGAGAGGGGGAAGCAGGCTCCCTACTGAGCAGAGAGCCCGATGTGGGGCTGGATCCCAGGACCCTGAGACCATGACCTGAGCCAAAGGCAGAGGCTTAACCTACTGAGCCACCCAAGTGCCCCCAAACATTTTTTAAAGTTTTTAAAAGTTTTTTAATTCAAGTAATGTCTGTAACCAACATGGGGCTTGAACTCATGACCCCCCTCCCCAAGATCAAGAGTCATAGGCTCTTCCAACTGTCTAGAAGCCAGCCAGACTCCTCTAGACATCATCTTCAATATGTTATCTTTGTTTCACATTTTAGTCCCCTCATTTCCCACTGATATCACTTTTACAATTCACTTATTTTGTGTGACCTCAGGGTTGTGAGATTCAGCCCCGAGTTGTGCTTTGTGCTCAGCATGGAGTCTGCTTGAGATTCTTTCTCCCTCTCCCCTTCATTCTCTCTCTCTCTCTCTCTCAAATAAATAAATCTTTGAAAATTCACTTTGAAATGTATATTCTTTCATGCTTGTGATAATTTTAGAAATTTTGGCATTTTCTAAGGTATCTTTTTCCCATTGTTCATGCAAAGTTAAAACACCATGTTAAATAAAGTATTGGCCTCTACAGTGCTTTTCTTTTCAGGGAAAAAAAAAGGACAGGGAGAAAAACAAGACTTTTAGAGGAACATGTTTAAAAAAGGCCCAATTCACTTATTTCTTGCTTCTGTACATTTTCCTCTCCATGCCTCCTCTGCAAAACCTTCCTAAACCCCTTTCTCTCTGCTCTTCAGTTCTGCTCACCTCACAGTACAGTAATTACCTATTAAAAATGTCTTTTATCTCCAACTAGGCCTTGGATCTTGTTCATTTTTTAATAGTCAGTACCTAGCAGTTCAAAGGCCTAGAGAGTAGGACCTTGGTAAATACTGAATTGAATTATACATAGGCTATCCCATTATAGAACTTCAGTTCTCTAAGGCTAGAGTGATGGATGGTAGAATTATTCACCAATTAATAATAAGGTTTCTAAAAATCCTATTTTTTAGAAATTTTTAGATTTACAGAAAAATTGAGATGATAGAACAAAGCTTCCATATATTCCTTCACCCTCCCTGACCACCTCACAGTATCCTATTATTGACACATTAGTGTGATACATTTATTATCATACGAATAATGTCAATGCATTATTATTAACTAAAACCCATGCTTTATTCAGATTTCATCAGTTTTACCCTAGTGTCTTTTTATTGCTGCTAGATCCAAACCCATCACATTTAGAATGTCTCCTTGAGGTTCCTCTTGGCTGTGACAGTTTCTCACATTTTCCTTATTTTTTTATGTGTTTGACAGGTTTTTTGTTTTTTTTTTTTGAAGATTTTATTTATTTATTTGACAGAGATCACAAGTAGGCAGAGAGAGAGAGAGAGGAGGAAGCAGGTTCTCCACTGAGCAGAGAGCCCAACGCGGAACTCGATCCCAGGACTCGATCCCAGGACCCTGAGATCATGACCTGAGCTGAAGGCAGAGGCTTAACCACTGAGCCACCCAGGCACCCCTGTCTTTGACAGTTTTGAGGAGTGCTGGCCAAGTATTTTGTAGGATGCCTTTTTTTTTTTAAGATTTTATTTATTTATTTGACAGAGAGCAGGAGTGGGCAGGTGGGCAGAGCAGAGGGAGCCAGATATGGGGCTCTATCCCAGGATCATGATGGGAGCTAAAGGCAGCCACTCAACTCACTGAGCCACCCAGGTGGCCCTGTAGGATACCTTTCTAGTGGAATTTGTCTTATGTTTTTCTAATGGTTAAACGGAGGTTATAGGTTTGGAGGAAGAATATCACAGAGGCAAAGTGCCATTTTCATCATATCATATCAAGAGTACATACTATCGTCACAGTTTATGACTGTTGATGTTGACCTTGATTACCTAGTAGTGTTTGTCAGGCTTTTGCATTGTAGACTTACTTCCCCCATCCCCACCCTCAAATACTATCCTGCTTGGGAAAAAGTCACTATGTGCAACCCACAGGGAAGGAGTGGGGAGCTATGCCCCTCACCTTCAAGATAAAATATCTACGTTATTTATTTGGAGTTCCGCTAGATTTTTCTCTTCTATCCCATTTATTATCTCATTCAGTGATTTATTTATATTAGTATACACTCATGGATATTTATACTTTTTGTTTTGTTTGTGTATTTAGAAGTATAATTCAGTATTACTTTATCTTGTTGCTCAAATTGTTCTATCCTTGGCCAGGGTATTTTTAATACTTTTTTTGGTCATAGAGTTGATTTGAAATTAAGCAAAAATGAGTATGGCTAAATGATAACCAGTATATCTCATATGAAGAGGAGACTAAAACTTTTTTAACATTAAACTTGTTTATTCATCTTAGTCAAAACACATCAACAGAGAAAAAAATCCTTTCATATTTTAACACTGAATTGCCCATTAGACTATTCCTTTAATTGCCTCATCAAGGACATTTTCCAGTAAACCTGTTTTTTCCCTTTTTTTGTACTGCTGAGTGCTGGTACCATGAGTACTAGTATAGTTTGATGCCACTGTCTTCATTTATGCTAGGACATCAGCAGTTTTCACCACTACTGCCATTTGCATCGTCACAGCAAACATTAATACCAGGAAAACAGTTTTGACCTTGAAAGGGGCTTTGGGACTCCAGAAGTTCCCAGATCACGCACTGAGAACTGCAGATCTAGTTTCCAAAGCAGAATGCTAGGAGTCATCTTAGTTATTCCTTTCTTCTTTTTTCTGAGCCTCATAATTATAACTAGTACTTCCTGAGCGGAGCTAAGCTCTACTTTAAGCTTTTCCATTGTATTAACTCCTTGTAGTCCTGCACCAGCACAACAAGGCAGGTGCTGTTACTGTCATCCCCACTTCACAGATGAGACACAAACGTAGTTTCCCTGTGACGGATGGCAGGGTCTGACTTCAGCACTCGTGCGCTGTGCTGCTCCCAGTTACCACCGGGTCATTTCCAAATTAATCCTTTTTTCCTTCCACCTTAGTTCAGTACGATTCCAATCTCTCCTCAGTTAGTGCAGTGATCTCCTAACTGGTTCTCCTGACATGTGTTACCCCTCTAATCTGCTTTCCGATGTATTGCCAAAGCTTTTTTCTTTTTTTTTTTTTTCTTCAAGATTTTATTAGAGAGAGAACATGGAGAGGGAGAGGCAGATTCCCTACTGAGCGGGGAACCTGGGATCCTGACCTGAGCTGAAGGCAGATGCTTAACCCGCTGAGCCACCCAGGTGCCCCCTAAGCTCTTTCTCAAGCACAGATTTGCCCACACCACCACCACCCTGCTATCGATTGCCTTGGGGTAAAGGCCAGAGCCCTTAACACACAAAGCCTCTTGCACCTGGGAAATTCAACTGCAGAGCTGTTCTACACACCCCCTGCCCTTCTTGATTGGACCTTTGTACCTGCACCTCCCATTCTCCTCTCCCCCTCTGCTGCCTTCCCTCAACTAATTCCCACAAATCCATTAATACCCAAACACCACCTCCTCCGGAAAGTTGTCCTGCTCTGAGGTGGGGCTCTTCACACTCTTCTTCCCACTTCCTCCTTTTCTCCCATGCCAGCTGGCCTTTACCAGGCAGCAGGGAGCTCCCTGGGGCAGGAACTGCCTCTTTCATACCTGACACCCACGTGCCTGGCCAACCACAGTCCTCTTTGTGGAATGAATAGAGGGGGCAGCCAAAATGTGCCCATCCGGTGGTCCCTCCTAAACCAGTCTCCAGGGACCAGCCACTTACTTTGCAGCAGGCATGTTGGACTCAGCAGGGTCATGGCTGAGTACTGCCCTCTAGAGGCAGAGCTGTTTCTGGCATCTGGGATTCCAGAAGTACCTAGGAGTCTAGGCTCAGAAAGCCTGGCTCTGTGGGAGCTGCCTTTGACCACCCTGGGAGGCTGGGGGTGGGGGGGTGCACTTGAGAAGAAAGGCATCTTAACACATGGGAGCTAGAGCTCCTTAGAGATAATAGGTGTAGCTTCTGAGGGGTTTGTGCTAACTCGAAGGTGCAGAGAAAGAACAGAGATAAACAGGGCAGCGTTGGAAATCTAGAAGGTCCGGGTCGAGGTTGAAGTTGACAGGTAGATGCAGGGTGAATCGGCGTGCTCTGGGCCAAACACTGTTCTTGTTAACTGCAGGGGATATGATAGTTAACCAGAAATGGCCCCTAGCTCCATCCAAGAGCTATATATATCTCTGTTGGGGTGGGGGACAGGGTAAATGTGTAACAAACGACTATCATTAAACAGTAGAGAAAAGTATGGTGCCTGGGTGGCTCAGTCGTTAAGTGTCTGCCTTCGGCTCAGGTCATGATCTCTGGGTCCAGGGATTGAGCCACATATTGGGCTCCTTGCTTGGCAGGAAGCCTGCTTTCTCCCTCTCCGACTCCCCCTTGCTTGTGTTGCTTGTGTTGTATCTCTCTCTGTCAAATAAATAAAATCTTAAAAAAAAAAAAAAGCAATAGAGAAAAGAAAAAAACTAATATGTTAGAGGGAACTATTAAGTTGTAGGAGGTGGGGAGTGAATTGGGAAGGACTCACAGAGGTGGTGACATTTTGTCTATCTCATTCATTAATTCAACAAACACTAGGACACAGTAGTAAAGCAAACAAAATTCCTGCCTCCTTGGAGCTTAATTCTAGTTAAGGGA
Organism: Mellivora capensis; assembly: GCA_004024625.1. Classification (NCBI taxonomy): domain Eukaryota; kingdom Metazoa; phylum Chordata; class Mammalia; order Carnivora; family Mustelidae; genus Mellivora; species Mellivora capensis. The sequence goes on from PISX010018931.1 coordinate 24,028, forward strand.
TATAGAAAGCAAGCAAACATAAGTCAGATAGCAATAAGAAGAAAAATAAAAGCAGTATAATGTGCTGTGAGGTGCTATATTGAATAGATTTCAGGGAATCTGAACAAGTCAAGTGAGAGAACAAGCCATGCAGATGAGGAGGAAGAACATTCCAGGCAGGGGAACAGGAAGTCCTGAAGACCTTGGCTTACTTAATGGACAAAAAGAAGGTCAGTATGGCTGGAATGTAGGGAGGGAGGGACAGAGGAGAGGCAGCAGGAAGGAGCGTTTACAAATGACCCGTGGGACTGCTGGGTGGAAAATAGACTCCGCAGGGAGGTCACTCAGTAGACTAGAGAGATCCAGGTGGGAGAGGATGGTGACTTGGGACAGGCTCGGGTGGTGGAGTTGATGAAAGCTGGGTGCATCCGGAACGGATGTTGAAAGTAGAGCTGAAAGGATGTGCTGACAGATTCCTTGTGTGGGTCAGGGACGATGCAGAGGTGAACAACTAGCTGAACGGCTGTCATTTATTGGAATTGGGAAGTCGAAGGGAGGAGTGGATTTAGGGCAGAATGAGATCAAGAGTGGGTTTTGGATAGATTAAATATTAAAACCTTTCCCTACATTTTATTATGAAAAATTTAAAGATTTATTTATGTATTTTAGAGAGAGAGACAGAGCATGGGGGAGGGAAGGGGAGAGGAGGAGAGAATCTTAAGCAGATTCTGCACTGAGTGCAGAGCCTGACATGACACAGGGCTCGATCTCACGACCCAGAGGTCATGACCTAAGTCGAAACTCACTGCACCACCCAAGCGCCCCTATTATGAAAATTTTAAATGCCCAATAAAGCTGAAAGAATTTATAACGAGTACCTGTATATCCAGCACCTAAATTCCATCAACGTTTTGCTATTCCCACTTTATCATAGTTCTCTCCATCTATCCATCCCTCTGTCCATCCACTATTTCATCTTATTTTCCAATGCATTTCCAACAAAGTGAGATACCAGTGTATTTTCCCCTGAATACTTTAGCATGCCTAGCATTAACAGAGTTTGATATCGGTTTAGTTGTGTGTGTGTGTGTGTGTGGTAAAACTTATTTAAAATGAAAAGTACAGACACTACATATACATTCTCAATGGACACACTTTTTTAACCCAAACTCCTGTCAAGTTATAAAACATTACCATCACCCCCAGAAAGTTCCCTTTCCCTGGCAATCCATCCTTCCACTTTCCACCATCAGGGAGCCACGGTTCTGGGTCTTTCCCACCACAGATGGTTTTACCAGTTCAACGCTAGAACTTCATATTACATACAAACTGCGTTATACGCGTGTACGCACACGCACATGGAGTCACAGTGGCTTTTTTTTTTAAGATTTTATTTATATATTTGACAGAGATCACAAGTAGGCAGAGAGGCAGGCAGAGAGAGAGGAGGAAATAGGCTCCCCGCCGAGCAGAAAGCCCGATGCAGGCTGGATCCCAGGACCCTGGGATCATAACCTGAGCCAAAGGCAGAGGCCCAACCCACTGGGCCATCCAGGCGCCCCTCACAGTGGCTTCTTAACGCATTTTTTACTCTCACCCGTGCTGCTGCATAGACCTGTACTTTGTTCCCTCTTATTGCTTAGTATTCCATCGTATCTGTACACCTGTTTATTTTTTTAGTTCTTGGCTATTTTAAGTAAAGGTGCTGTGGACATTCTTGTATATGAACATTCCTGCTGTGAACACTTGTGGACAAACATATTCATTCCTTTTAGGTATTTACCTAACAGTAGAATTTCTGGATCATAGAGTAGGAATATGTCTCAGTTTTACTAAAAAAAACACACACACACAACCACCATCACCAACTTGTTGTGATGAGCACCAGGTGTTGTGTGGAAGTGTTAAATCACTAAATTCTACACATGAAACCAATATCACACTGTATGTTAACTAACTGGAATTTGAGTAAAAACTTGAAAAAAAAAAAACCTGAAACAAAACAAAACCTGTCAGATCTTTTTTTCAAAGGTCCATCAACAAAAGAATGGGTAAATACGTGGTGGTCTAGTCACACTGAGGAATACTGGGCTAGAGTTAAAACGAAATAGAGCCACTTGTATCAACATGGATGCTTTTCAAAAATATGGGGAAAAAAGCAAATTTTAGATAGACACACTCAGTATGATATCATTTATATAAAGTTGGAAAGCGTGTGAAACAGATATTACATACAGTTATTGATACATACTTAATAACAGCATAAAGGCATGTTTTGCAAAAATAATCCTTGATTTCAGGGTAGGAGTATCTTGGGCTGGGGGCAGGAAGACAAATGGGACCAGAGGGGTTTGTAATAGGCTTCACCTGTATCCTTAAAGTTGTATTTCCTTAAAATCTTCTGACGCGAACACAGTAAAAATATTAAGATTTTATAAAGCTGAGTGATGTAGTCACATTCATTTTACTCATCTTTATACTTTCTGGTCCTCTGATTTCTGACTTGTGTCTAAGGAGCTCCTCCTGAAGTATTTATCTCATTTACTCCTTCGGCCCTGGCCTCTACTTCTGTAGGTAGTTGAAACTCTGGGCAGAGCCAGGGTTCAGGGGACAGAGCTGCTCATTCCCCTCCTGAGCTCCCTCATATGCAGCGGTCACAGTGTGGGAAAAGCTCCTGGGAGGCCCCTGGGTGTGTGAGGGGTGGGGGTGGGGGGGTTGTCCTGAATAGGCAGAGCCCCTGGGACCTGGAGTCCACCACCACCCGCAGATGACTTCCAGCCCTTCCTTCCCACCTGCTTCCTAAATTGAGGTCTGTGATCTGGGCCAAGCTTTCCATCCAATCCCAGGTCCAAACGCTATCTAAAATCGAATGATAACTTAAAATACTTGTTTTGTTCCATTATTCAGGGTTTTTTCTTCGGGGACTCTAAACTTTACATTTGTGCAATTTCCTTTGCCTACCTGTCTTCCCTATCGTGCCTTCTCTAATGATTTTTATTTATTTCTACATTATCTTCTTCACTTTTCTTCTCTGTTTTCCACAGCGTCCTCTAGAGTGGTGCCTCTTTTCGCTTGTATTTCTTGTAATTTGGTTTCTGAAACACTGCTGTTTTTCTTACACTTATTTTTTAACTCCCCGTTCCTCTTTCCTGTCTTCCTGTTGTCTGCGGCCTTCTGCGGCCTGACCACCCCTTCCTTGAGTGATTTCTGCCCCATCACCCTCTAGCTCAGTTGCCGCTGCCTGGTGACACTTTTTAACTGTTATAATAGGATGCTGATTAAGTTTTTCTCCTGCCCTAAGAGTTTTCATTGTCTGCAGGGCAGTTCTGTTACTCCTTTTCCGATTTTCTTTTTCTGGCAGTACCTTTGTACGGATGTTTTTCTTACGGTGCTTCTGATTGGATGTGGAGACACAATGTTTTATCATTGATTTTTGCACGAGTTGGATTTTTCGAGAAACCAGCGGTTTGCAAGACAATCCTGTGATGGGAGTGGGGAAGCTTGCCTTCTTTCTCAGCTCGAGGGCTCCCTCCTCTGTTGCTGCAGGGCTGCAGACTTCCTTTACTTTACGGAGCCTTGTCTGATTTTAGGATTCCCGCCTGGCTCAGGAGGGCTGCCAGGACCAGCAGGAAGCTTCCCTGGTTCCTTTTGCGGACCAAGCCGCTGGCCCCGAGGGTCCTGCCCTTCCTGCCAGCGTACTCTTCGCTCCTTCCCTCACCTGTCTGCTGAGTCCTCCAGGGACTTGAGTGGCTTCTCTCTTCCTCTTCCCAGTCCTGCTCACAGCAGTTCCCAGCCAGGCTGAGTCCTCCTGCTGGGGTGGAATTTTCCCTGGGGGTTGCTGGGACCTGCATCCCCCTTCCCCCAGACCCCTGGGCAGTTTTTGGTCTTCCCTGTGGCAGCTGGCAAACCGCACTTTGAAGCTGCCCTGCGCTGGTGCAGGGGTGAAGCCGCACACAGTATGAAGCTTGTGACTTTTCTCACTTCCTCATTTCACTGAAGATCTAAGTTTGTAGTGGTCTCAAACCTTCCTTCTCGTGGCTCTGAATGATTTTAGGAGAACTGCAGAGATTCTGCACAAAGCTGTCAGCATGCTCCCCTCAGGCTGCTCCAGAGTCATTCCTCCGGCATTCAAAGCCCCCCACGGTCTGGTTTTCCTCCCAGCTCTTAGGTGCGACCACGGTTCCAGCCAGGAACTCAGCATGCAAACTTCTTTCTTCGTGTTCCTGCTTTTTCCACGACTGCAACGCTCCCTCCAGGGAGGGGCCCCTTTATGGTAGCTGTTGTTTTGGGTGACTCAGCGGGCGGGCATTTCTCCCTCTCCCTTTCTTCTGCTTTCCGAAGCTACCCGCCATCCGCCAACAGGGATAAGTGTTCGAACAGAGCTTGTTAAATCATGGTGGCCCATTGGTAGGCACCACGACTGTTTCAGGGAAAGCTGAGCGGTCCAAGCAGGGCCAGAGTTCCTCCCTGAATATTCCTTCTCTGAGAGCTAGCTAAGAAGCCTGGGTCTTGCTCCAGGGTCACCGTATGAAACGATGTTCCTCTGGAAGAACATTGTACCTGCAGTATGAAAGCCTATGGTGACACAGAGAGCAAAGAGAGAGGGTTTCCTTGTTTAAGTCCTGATTCCGCCCTGAGGTTCCTAATAGCAGGAGCCAGTCTGTTTCAGTTTAGCTTAAGAAACGGAGTCAATTTTGCCAGGGGCAACCGAAAGCCCCTTCCCTGGTCTCCTGTCGCCCCTGTGCTGTTCCCTGCTGTAACACACCACACACTGTGTGGCCCTGGTCATTGTCTGGTTCTCGTATGGGTCTGTATGCCCCACTGAAAGCCCTCTACTGCAGGATCCACACTTGTTCACCGTGGGTGCCCAGGACCTGGCATTGTGCCTGGCCAGCCATGTTCATCTGAAACTACATTTCTGCCTTTCCTCATTCCTCTTGTCACTCAAGGTCTTAGAGTCCAAGCCTGTCACGGAGCTTTCCACATCCAGTGAGAGAACGCAAGTAAAATGTCCAGCACTGGAGGCAACACAAAGCAGACTCTCAGTACAGACTCTTCACTTGTCCAGGCTCTGAGGACTTGGAATTAGAAACGAGGCATGAGGCGTCAGAGTTTATAAGGCCTTTGGTTCTGATAAGGGGAAACACTGTTGCCAAGAGGTCAGAAGCTCTGGGTCCAGAACTAGGTTTTCACCTCTCAAAATCACCCTCGTACCTTCCTTTGGCTTATCTTCCATATAGGATTCAGATCGTCTAACCGATTCGATCTTATGAATGTGAGCTCCAAAAGGCCAGGGACTTGGTCTGCGTAAATCTCCTAATGCCTACAACAGTGCCTGATCACTATGGAGCCTTAAGAAGAGCTCTGTACATGTTTATGGAATTCATCTCTCTACTGGAGATACACATTGGATACCGCTTATTTATCATCGATGTACCTTGCTGAAATATTTATGTGCCCAGATTCCCTTATCTGATCCAGGTACTAGAAGAACTGTCAAGTCCAAGTCCCATGAAGTTAGTAATTTCCAAAATCCTGTTCACTAAGGTAACTCTAGAGCCCCCAAACACTCGGTCAATATTTTTGGAATGAATGACTGACGTATTTGATTTAAATGCAGCAAAGCAATGGAAGCGAGTGGCTCGGATTTAGTAAGAATACTGTACTACATTTGTTTTAACACTGTTAGAGTTGATAAGTGTTCTCACAAATGCCCCCTTCACATGAGTCTTGCCACAGCCCTACAAGGTTGATTTGGTAAGTTTGGTAAGTTTTATAGATGAGGGGAAAGGCTCAGAGGAATCAAAAGGCTTGTCTGAGACTGTGTAGCTTGCAGGTTGGAACTTGAACCCAAGACATGATTCCAAGTTTTATGATCGTTCTCCTTTTTCATGGATACCAATAGAAGGTGAGACAAAAGTGATAGAAAACAATCAATATTTTATAATTCGAACTGTAGAACCTTGGAGTTGGAGGAGGCCTTGCATATCAAAAATTTCAACCCCCTCATTTTCTGAAATAGGACAGTGAGATTCAGAGGGGTTCTGTGATGTATTTCAAGGTGCATCTCCAGCTGAAGACATAGTTACACTGAAGCTGGCTCCTCCACTTACCGCCTCTGGTTTGTCCTCAGGCTTCACTCACAGCTGGAGAGAGTGGACTGAAGTTGCAGGAGAGCAAGCTGCCCTCTGCTTTCCTGCATCGGAGCCTCTGGAAGCCCCTGGAAGCCCAGTCCCCCAGAAACCTCCAGCTCTGACAGGAACATGGCCCCAGCTGAAGGAAGCTTGGTTTCTCTCTCTCCCTCTTTCTGTCATTTCTTTACCTTCTTTCTTATTTAGCTTGCAGGTGAGGGGTGAGGCTTGCAGAAGAGGCATCCAGCCAAGGTTCCCTACTCCCTTCCCTGGGAGATCTCATTTTGATAAAGGTCACGGAGTCTGAAAGTTAGTAAAAGTAACCTCATTTCACTCTCCATTTATGTACTGTTTTTGAACTGGTCACAGCTCAGAACCTAGTTTTGTTTTTCTGCCTTTCTCTCATGCCCCCTGGTATAGACTCTGCTGGCCCACCAAGGGTTCATGGTGCAAGGAATCTTGCCCCCGCCCTGTAGGAATGATTCTACCAGACCTTAGGGAAGATCATGCCATCGACTGGCCTTGCACATCACTCTGTCTCTATGAGTCGAGCCTGACAAACAAGAGCACAAACCTTAAACCTCCCCGTAATCAGAGAAATGCAGTGACATGCCATTTTTCAACATCCAATAGGCAGGGAGAGAGAGAGAGATTACTAATATTTTGTGCCGGCAAGAGGGTGAGAAAATGAGCACTCATACATTGCTGCTATAAATATGAATTAGTTACATCTTGGGAATGCAGCCTACTATCTATTAAAATAAAAAAAAATACAGAGATTACATTCAGTTACGTTATTCTTGTCCATTCATCCTGTGGAAATCAAGGTTCCAGTTTGTAAAGTCGTGTGTTCAAGAACGTTTACCACAGTATTATTTGTAATGGCAAAAGCCTAAAAACAATTTGAATTTCTGTCAGGAAGTGTTGAATAAATTGTGGTTTGTCTATAGGACAGAACATACCGTGCAGTTACTTTTTAAAAACCGAGTTAGGGTTACATGTGTGGACTGAGAAACTCTGAATGTTATCAATGGGGTATAGTAGGAAAGGTTACAGATTAACATTAATGAAAGGGGGAAAATAAAGAAATGTCTATATGTGTGTCTGTGTAATTACGTGAGGTTGGAGAGAGAAGTGGCAAGATACCATCCTAGCTAGTAAAATCTGTACTCTTGAGTTGGGATGGGAATGGAGACATCAACCCATCTCTATCATTGGACTTGTTACAACAAGCCTGCACTGCTTTTGTGATTTTTTTTTTAAATTTTTATTTTTTATAAACATATTTTTAGCCCCAGGAGTACATGTGTGATTTTTTTAATAAAGTGAAAATGGGTTTGAGAGGTAGGTGGGTTATAATCTAGTTTCTGTCGCTTACCAGTTGTAAGAGGTTTGGTTAATTGACCTAACCTCAGTCCTCACCTGTAAAAGAGGAGTAACAGTTACCTCCCTGTGTTTAACTCAAGGAAATATACAAAGCATGTCTTACATTGTAATCCTTCTGTTTCTTTTTCCTTCTACGCAATTCACAGAATATTTGAACATACACAAAACTTGCTGTCAATGATATCAGTGTATGTTCTCCCAATGTTCTCAACTTGACACTGGCCTACGAAAGATGTGGATTAGCGTCTCTCTGGGAAAGAATATCCAGGTGATAACCTCTGTTTCCCTCCTTAATCCTTATAGATCAAATAAGAATGATTCACGATGGTGCCTTGGCCCTCTGGGGGTTATTTACCCAGGACCTCAGTCAGTAACCCAGATGAGAAGGAGGATGGGCTAACGAGGGACTCTGAGTAGCCAAAACAGATGTTCTAAAATGCAAGCTCTTACTGGATCATTTCTTCTTATTTTAGACACCCAAATAAGCTTTTCCAGCCCTGGCACATTAGTGAGGATGCTAGGACGGGCAGCACCTGACAGCAGCCAGGAGGGATAGCTAGTCTAAGCCCCGGGGTGGCTGGAAGGCCTGGAGCCAGGTCCTGTTTTCACAGTGACTAACTCACCTTCATAATGGCAATGCTGAATTATTGGGAAGAAATTAACTCATTCTTTACATAATATTTTAAAAGTTATTTACTGGGGCGCCTGGGTGGCTCAGTGGGTTAAACCTCTGCCTTCGGCTCAAGTCATGATCTCAGGGTCCTGGGATCGAGCCCCGCATCGGGCTCTCTGCTCGGCAAGGAGCCTGCTTACCCCCTCTCTCTGCCTGCCTCTCTGCCTATTTGTGATCCCTCTCTCTGTCAAATAAATAAATAAAATCTTAAAAAAAAAAGTTATTTACTTAAGTAATCTCTACACCCAACAAGGGACTCAAACTTATGACCCCAATGTCAAGAGTTGCCTGCTCTTCCAAGTGAACCAGGCTGCCGTCCCTCATGCTTTATTTAATCTTATAAATGCCCCTAATTAGAGTGTAACACAGTCTAGAAGTATTAATAACAGAGAGGATTAAACTTTTTCAGCGTTGTTGCTTAAAAATTTAAGTATTGGTTTCATATTAGTGCCAGAATGTAACAGAGGACTTTATCCAATGAGGAGAAGATAGAAATCTGCATAGCCCAGAGTGACAGGTATTAGAAATTGTTCCAAAAAGATATTAACCTGGAACAATGGAACGAGCTCCTACAAGTGTGTTATTTGCTTTTTTGCTAAAATAAGGTCTACAATCTATACTCTAAAATCTTTGGGAGCCTGGGGAATTTTGGAACTCAGAATTTTTCAGATATCCTTAAAGGTAGTGTGTATAGGGGCGCCTGGGTGGCTCAGTCATTAAGTGTCTGTCTTCAGCTCAGGTCATGACCTAGGGTCCTGGGATCGAGCCCCGCATCGGGCTCCCTGCTCCTCGGGAAGCCTGCTTCTCCCTCTCCCACTCCCACTGCTTGTGTTTCCTCTCTTGCTGTGTCTCTCGCTATCAAATAAATAAATAAAATCTTAAAAAAAAAGGTAGTGTATATAATGTTGTATGTTTCAGGACAGCTCCAGCAAGGTCCAAGGCAGCAAATCAGAATCAAACATACTAATACTCCTACAGTGAAATACTCATTAGGACAGTGTGTAGTTTATTTAAATAATAAAACACTAAATGAAATAATAGGATAAAAATAGATTATACTCTAATACACTTATTTCTAGGAAGACATTTTATGAATCTTTAAATACATGCAGGTTCAAATTTAGCTAAATATGCCTGTGCACATGTAAACCGTGTGGCCCCGTGACCATAGGAGCTGGATTGAGGGAAGCATTCTTTTTTTTTTTTTTCATAATTTTTTTTATTTCTTTTCAGCGTAACAGAATTCATAGTTTTACACTACACCCAGTGCTCCATGCAATGCGTGCCCTCCACAATACCCACCACCTGGCTCTCCCAACCTCCCACCCCCCGCCCGTTCAAAACCCTCAGGTTGTTTTTCAGAGTCCATAGTCTCTCATGGTTCATCTCCCCCCCAATTTCCCTCAACTCCCTTCTCCTCTCCATCTCCCCATGTTGAGGGAAGCATTCTAATAGGGGCCTCTTTAAGACCTTCTCCTCAGGCCCAATAGTTCATTAACTTAGGTTTCCTTCTAAGCAGTTCTTCTTTATTTACCAAAACCCTCATGAACTCACATACATTGATAAATGTGTGTGGTTCAAGGCCAGCTGTTGACTCTTCACACATTTTCACCATATCATCTAAGTTTTTTCCACCTGTTTACAATTTCATCTTCACCAGCGCTATTACCCTCATGATCATCTATATTTAAAACCACTTCACACACCCATTCAGTTAGCTGCTGTAAAAAAGAACAAGTGCTGGCGAGGAGGGAGAGAAATGGGAGCCCTCGTGCACTGTTGGTGGGAATGTTAAAATAGTAGGGTCACTGTGGAGAACAGTAAGGCATTTCCTCAAGAAAATAGAATTATCATATAATCAGCAGTTCTGTACAGCCAGACTTCTGAGTACTCAGAAGAATTCAAAGCAGGGTCTCAGATATAATGTGTGCCCATTTTCATAGCAGCATTATCCACAATAGCTAAAATATGGAAGCAACCCAAGTGTCCAGCGACTGATGAATTGATAAGCAAAATGTAGAAAAACATACAATGGAATTTTTTTTAAACATTTTAAAGTTTTTAAGTAATCTTCACAGCCAATGTGGGGCTTGAACTCACAAGTTTTTAAGTAATCTTCACAGCCAATGTGGGGCTTGAACTCACAACCCAGGGATCAAGAGTCACACACTCTACCCCTACTGATGAACCCAGCCCGGTGGCCCCATACAATGGAATATTATTTAGCCTTAAAAAAGAAGGAAGTCCTGCATTTTGGCACAATATGGATGAACCTTGGAGGTCACTCTGCAGCATAAAAGAGGCCAGTTACAATAAAGACAAATATTGTCTGACTCCACTCCTATAAGGTACTTCAAGTAGTCAAAATCATCAAGAGAGAAGTTGTAACGGTGGTTGCCAGGGACTGGGCGGGGGTGGGGGGCGTGGGGAGAGAAAAGGGAGCTGTTTATAGGTATAGGGTTCCCATTTTACAAGATGCAAAGAGTAATGGGGATGCTTAGTGGTGAAGATTGCTATGCAATGTGAGTGTATTTAATGCTACTGAACTGTGCACTTAAAAAAATGGTTAAAATGGCAAGTTTTGTGTGTATTTTATCACAATTTAAAAAAAATTTGTGCACCCAAAGTTCTAAAACAAAACAAAACCAAACCAAAATCATGTGAGCAGTGTTCTCACTCAAGACACACACAACAGGAGGGTCACTGTTGATGTGGAACATTTCTTTGTTGTTGGCTTTGTATTCTGGCTGATGAATTTTTGCATAAGTTGTCTTCTCATTAGTGCTATGAAATCCTTCAAAGTCTGCATAGATTTGGTTTCAAACATCACTGTAAGTTAAAGTCCATGCCAAGCATTTTTAAAAATAAATTTCTAATTTTGAAGTAATCTTAGAAATACAGACGAGTTGCAAAAATAGTGCAGCGTTCCTGTGCGCTCTACACCCATCTTCCACTGACATTAGATAACCATGGCACATTTGTCAAAACTAAGAAATTCAGAATGGTATGGTAGTATTAACTAGCATCTGCATTTTGTCAGATTTCACCAATTTCCCCACTAATGGCCTTTTTTTCCTGTTCTAGGATCCAATTGCGGACACTTCAGTGCATTCAACCGTCCTGTCTCCGGAGCCCCAGCTAGTCTGTAGTACTTTCTCAGTCTTCCCTTGTCTTCCACAACCTTGAAACTTTTGAGGAGTACTGGTCAAGTATTTTGTAAAATAACTCAACTTGAGTCTAATTTTTCTCACAATCAATGTGTGCTTATCAAGGCCAAGCGTTTTTAAAAAGATTTTATTTTTAAGTAATCTCTACACCCAACTTGGCACTCGAACCCATGACCCTGAGATCAAGAGTCACATGTTCTACTGACTGAGCCAGCCAGGCACCCCGCCAAACATTTTTATTTTTTAAAGGGTTATTTATTTGAGAGAGAGAGAGAGTGCACAAGCAGGGGGAGCAGCAGACAGAGGGAGAAGCAGGCTCCCCACGGAGCAGGGAGCCCCACACAGGACTCGATTCCAGGATCCTGAGATTATGACCTGAGCTGAAGGCAGACGCTTAACCCACTGAGCCACCCAAGCACCCAACCCATGATTTGTTTGCATGGAAAAGCCCAGGGAAACCATATAGAGCTTTTGAATACCTTGCCTGTTGCTGTATCTGGTTCCCCACTCACCCACCAGTGCTGCTGAGGTTTTCCCCAGTATGTAGCTCCAGGAAAGAGCGGTTTCGTCAGCACTCTCAGTGTGCTCAAGAAAAACGTTTTCAGGGTGCCTGGGTGGCTCAGTGGGTTAAGCCCCTGCCTTTGGCTCAGGTCATGATCTCAGGATCCTGGGATCGAGCCCCGCATCGGGCTCTCTGCTCAGCGGGAAGCCTGCTTCTCCCCCCCTCTCTCTGCCTGCCTCTCTGCCTGCTTGTGATCTCTCTCTGTCAAATAAATAAATAAAATCTTTTAAAAAATACTAAAATTGGATTTCATCAGTTTAAAAAAAAAGAAAAACATTTTCATCAAATACGATTTTATCAAATTAATAAACTTTCCGATGCTTGCTGATCATTAGAAGCTGTCCTCACCTGGTGTGCAGGCTGTTTTATGCAATGATGCTTCTTCAATTTCTGGAACCACCATGATGAATGTTCAGGCACATCTTCAAGGTTCAGGTCTTCCTGGGAGATTCTAGCCATGTTCTAGTTAGAGAGCCACTTCTTGTTGAATACACTCAGCCAAAATGTGGTTGAGATCTTAGATTTTGAGGGGGCGGCTGGCTGGCTCAGTCAGTAGAGCCTGTGACTCAATCTCAGGGTCATGAGTTTGAGCCCCACATTGGGGGTAGAGATTATTTAAAAATAAATTTTTAAAAAATATTTTATTTATCTGTCAAAGAGAGAGAGACAGAAATAGAGTGAGCACAAGCAGAGGGAGCAGCAGGTGAAGGAGAAGCAGGCTCCCTGTGGAGTAGGGAGCCCCACGTGGGACTTGATCCCAGGACCCTGGGATCATGACCTGAGCCAAAGGCAGATGCTTAACTGACTGAGCCACCAGGCGTTCCCAGAGTACTTAAACTTTTTTTTTTTTCAAATCTGTAATTTTTGTCTTATGCAATGTTTTCTTATTTTTATTAATTCTTGTACATCATCACTATAAAACTTAAACGACTTCTGTTTCTTTGTCATAGGAAGTAATGATTCTGCTTCCTAATCTTGAGTAAAACACCTCACAAACAGACCAGGACTGAGCTTCTGCAATGACTTCACTCTCTGTGCTACATTGTTAATGACAGATGCTTCTTTTCTTCTATCTTCTCACTTTTACCACAAGGGTATCTTTGACCCTGATGTATTCATAGTTATAAAAGAACAACAACAACAACAAAAGGCAACAAAATCCCAGCATTCAGCAGATATTTTGAGAGGGATGTTGTGACAGCTGAGTCTTTGCTCAGTTCAAGCCCATTTTGCTGCAAAATACGTTTCGGTGCCAAATTTATGGAATAACTTTTGGTTTTAAGGGCTTTTCAGATCAGAATTTCAGACAAGGAGTTGTGGATTTAATTCTTTTGTAGAGGATATTTTGTGCAGTGGAAGAAATATCAGTTCCCTGCTGTATGAAGAAAAGCTTCCTGAGCACCTAGGACAGGAACTCACCTCTCCCCGCCTTTTTTTTAACCAGAGCCCCCCTTTAGTCTTGGAACAACGTATATCTGATGACAAAACCAGGATTCTGATTGCCACGGGTCACCAGCCTCAGTACACCGAAATGTCATTTGCAGAAAGAAGCATTTTGAGTGGCACACCAATTCAGGTCATACATAAAACTTAGTGGCTTTATAACGTAGTTTAAATACATATTGAAAGGAGCACAGATGGCTTCTACTAGTTTTATCAGAAGTCCAAGGGTATTACACAGCAAACGTCCTTGTGAGTCTTGGGCTCTGCACGCAGAGTACAAAAGTGAGTAACACGCGGACTCTTGCGTACAGAGGTGAGCCATAGGGTCCATGGTTCCGGACTTAGGACTTAGAAGGAGACCTGAAGAGAACACAGCTCATGTCATCACAGGGCAAAGAGCAAGCAGAGGGAAAAGGCAGACTTGAGAGCAACGAAGGATGAAGAGTCTGCTTGGAAGAATTAGGGAAGGGGCAGGAAGACCCTGTTAGCAGTGACGCCCGTACGAGACCTTGTAGGACGAGTGGGCTGTGTGGGGGTGGAAGCGACTGCTGGGGATCCCCTCCCTGACAGATCTCCCAGTCCAGCTGCAATAAAAACGAAGTGTCCCCTTCTCCCTTCCGGCGAGGAGAGGCCGCTGACTGAATTCTGGTTAGCGGAATGTCAGCAGAAATGGGGTATATAGCTGAGGCAGTGGGGCATAAAATTGTGCCTCGTTTGAGGTCACAGAGTGGCTGAGGGAAGTAGCAGGATGGGTATAGAAAAGAGAAGAAATAAAGCCTCATGCAATTTCTTTGAGCCCGATGCAATGCTTTTCTCTCTGTTGTTTCTCAATAGCAATTCACCGCTGCATCTGAGGTGGTCTCTAGCACAACAAACAACGCGAGGCGAGCCAGGCCCTTGTCCCGTGCGATCAGCACCACCCAACAACAAGAGGCTTCCTTAATAGAGCCATTGTCCCCCAGTCCACCCGTCTGAGGGGGAAAGGCCAGTGCCCTGCTTCCCAATGGCCCAGTCCCTTTTATGACCCAGCTGTCATCCTGTTAGCCACTTAGGTTTACTTAGTATTTACATTTAAAGGAATTACTAGAGTCAGCCCAATTTCAGTTTACACTACCGACTGAAAAACAAAAGCAGCCACAAAGAATAAACATAGACCACAGGTCACTAGACAATGTAGTATCGACTTATAAGTTCCTATAGTAAAAAGTAGCCCCACCACACTAATCTAAGGATTGCAGCCCTCTGGTTTCCACCCATGCCGAGTATCCTCATACAAGGGTGCTGGAGACATTTACCAGCATCTTGGCACTGGCCTCACATCCTCTGGGAACTTTCACACACTTCCTGGAATTTCAACTAAACATGGGTCCTGCTGGGGGATGCAAACAGAACCCGTATCTCGCAGCAGCCAGACTAGTATATTTTCCTCCTATTTAACAAGAGAGGGGCGTCTGGGTGGTTGAGTCTGTTTAACATCTGCCTTCGGCTCAGATCACGAACTCGGGGTCCTGGGATCGAATCCCGCATCAGGCTCCTTGCTCACTGGGGAGCCTGCTTCTCCCTCTGCCCCTCACCCCACTCGAGTTCTCTCGCTCTGTCTCTCTCAAATAAATAAGATCTCTAAACAACAACAGAGAGAAGTAAAAGTAAGCTCTGTCAAAATTGACAAATTATATAAAGCCTTGAGTCTGAAATGGATTATATGACAAGATGGTTGAATTACTACTCAGTGTATTGCCAATGGCACCTCCCCAAACTGGTTTTATTTATTTATTTATTTTTTATTTTTTATTTTTTTAAGATTTTATTTACTTATTTGACAGGGAGAGATCACAAGTAGACAGAGAGGCAGGCAGAGAGAGAGAGAGAGAGAGAGGGAAGCAGGCTCCCTGCTGAGCAGAGAGCCCGATGCGGGACTCGATCCCAGGACCCTGAGATCATGACCTGAGCCGAAGGCAGTGGCTTAACCCACTGAGCCACCCAGGCGCCCCC
>PISX010018932.1:0-12855 GCA_004024625.1 Mellivora capensis
TGACTTTGCCCCTTTGATGCAGCTGTTAGGTCATAGAGATGTTTTGATGTTCAAATTCCAACTCTGCCATTTATCAGATGTTTTCTTAGGACATATGGCTTACCCTTTATAATGTGTCCACTTTCTCACTTGTAGAACAGAAATAGTAATATCTAGACTTGTGGTGAGGATTGGATGACATGTTTTTAAGTGCCCGTGTAGTACTTGGGATGTATTAGTTGCTCAGTAAGTAGTAGCAATGACGAAGTCAGCAATGTTGCTATTATTACAGTGACAATGAAGACACAGTCAGAGCACATACAAAGTAGGATGAAAATGATGCTTGCCCCTACTCTGAGGGTCTGGTGCAGGGATTCCTAAACAGAAGTATCTTCAATAAGCTTAATTATGAATTAATCAAGCTTAAATCTGGAATTAACCCAAATTTAAGAAGAGAATATTAAATTTACATAAACTTCAGCATCAAAAGAACGTAGAAGAACATGATCAGATATTTGGCAGTTGTGCTTGCCAACCAAATATGATGCCACAGACCAGATGTACTTTTCACATCTACCTCTGTCCTCAATTTAAGAAATGAATTGATTGGTTTCTATTGTACTGGTGACTTGCTTTTTGCCAAGTATTTGCTAGGTGCTCCTGTTTTTGCCTGGCTATGACAAAAGTTCTAGAAACTACTAATGAAGAGTCAGAGTATGCCCTACCATAAAGGAAATATTTATGGCATAGCAGCAGGCACATAAAAAGGGAAAAAAATTAATGGTGAGGGGGAGACTATGGCTTGGTATATGCTACAAACTCATGCAGAGAACAAAGATTAAATAAAGGACAACAACTATTCCCAGAGAGTTCTCATGAAAATTTTACCACCAGTATGCATGCAGTGCTAGGAACATATGTGGCTGCTTTAAAAGATTCTTCAGAAGCAAGAGGCAATTTCTACCTATCCAGGATAAAATTTGCTTTTTTGTAGCATTGTAGCATTTCCCTGTAAGGAAGAAATCAGAGTAGAAAGAGTTTGGTGTTGAGTTCTGCTTGGAAACTTTCCCACGACTATCGCTCCCATCCCCACTCAAGATTCATTGCTTAAAAAGGTCAGAGAAGAAAAAGCCATGTTGTTCTATGAATTAGACACAAGAAAAATTAGGTATAGTTTTTGCTGAGAGTAAAAAAATTCTCTTATGAGGTGGGAATTTCTTAATTTCAAATGATTTCACAGTTCAAGAAAGAAGGTACAACTATAAATTATTGCTTCATGAAAGGAGACAAGGAAGAAGCCAGTAATTCAGATCTACTGATGGAATTAAAGTTATTTTTCTACAGAATCTCTCGCTAAAATGGTCACAGTGATTGCAGGTCATCTGCGATCTGGCATGGGAGTCCCGGTGTACCCATAATCATGCATATGCATGTGGGTACAAAATTTTCAGGCAGCAGCTGATGGAAGAACAGTTGTCAGTGGTGCTTTTGAAATAGACAATTGGATCTTGCATGACAAGCTCAGTGCACATTTGACACTGTTGTCTATAAATGTAGGTCTGGAAGGCTTAGGGACAAAGGTATGGGTGAAAATTTGATTTTGGCTCAGTGAAACCATTTAAGCATATGTCCACTGGTTTCCTTCTGTACTAGTGGCATGGCCCTACTCACCCGATGGGGCAGGCTGTGGGGCTGAGAGTCAGAGAATGGGCACGGTTCGTATTGTCTGTCCTACAAACGTCACTCTGAGAAAGTTTTAGCACTCATTTCTCAGAGCACTTGGAAGTTTTACATTTGGCTTCAGGTTACTTTGTTTTTGAACTAGCCTGTAAAAGGTTTAAGTCCTTGAACATGGGAATATATAAGGAAGGGAATTTTGACCCTTTATGTTTTTGTCTGAAACCATCAGGTTAGGTGATATTAAATCCTAATTTAGTACCTTTGCAAATTTCAGCCTGATGATCTACATGATGACTTAAAAATTCTCAAATCAAGGTTGAGTGGGGGAGTTTCCTATCACTGCATCTGATAAATGGGCGAGCACACTCTCATGTGCACACACATGTTAGCGTCACTCAGGGTCAACCACGGACTGATCGGTTCTCTCCAGGCCAGGCTCCCTGTCAGAAAGAAAGAGAGAAATAATGGGAGGGAGGGAAAGAAGGAGAGAAAGAGGGAGAGAAAAAGGCAGGGAGGGGAGGTGAAAGGGAGAAAAAGAGAGAGGGATGCAGAAAAAAAAGTATAAAAAGAAGTGGTTTGCATATGGAAACTTAAACTTTCAAAGTAGAAAGAATACTTGAAAAATTAAGTACAAATCAAATTTTAGGAAGTCATTTTGTATTTTCCATAGATTTGCAGCATTATTTCAGGAATGCTTTATCCAGTTTCTGACTGGATTTCAATCTCTCAAAGCTTTTATTGCGTTAAATTTTATTTTCTTTTTTTTTAAGATTTTTTATTTATTTATTTGACAGACAGAGGTCACAAGTAGGCAGAGAGTCAGGCAGAGGGGTGGGGGGAAGCAGGCTCCCTGCCAAGCAGAGAGCCCGATGCAGGGCTTGATCCCAGGGCCCCGGGACCACGACCCGAGCCAAAGGCAGAGGCTTCAACCCACTGAGCTACCCAGGCGCCCCTCATCTTTTTTTAAATACTCCATGCAAACCATATTGCAAAGACTACAGCATGGTGGTTAAGACAGATCCTTGTTAGAATCCTGGCTATGCTGCATACTCAGTGTGCCTTACAAAAGTTATCTAACTACTTACCAGTACCGTTGGCATTGTAATATCTGTCCCTTCCAGACTCAAATGAGGATAAAGCAAGCTCCTGTGTGTTCAGTGCCTAGAACAGTACCTTGTCCAGAGTAACCGTTAAGAGATGTTAACTACCTGCTAAGCCCCAGCTCTCAACCCCAGCGATGTATTGGAACCAGGGTAGTTTTTTTAAAATACTGATACCTAGGCCCTCTCCCCTTCTGACGGAAGCAGAATCTCTTGGGTAGGCCTAAGCATCTACATTTTTTAATGCCCCCTCGAATATTTTAATGTGCAGCCAGGGTTAAAAGCCACTTAAAACACTTTGTGGGCAAATACTGTGCCTATTTTGTTCACCCTGCATCCCTAGGACCTAGTCCAGGCCTCAATACAGGAAAGGCACTCAATGCATGTGCTGAACAAATGAAGACAAAGTCTATTTGTTTAACATATCCCAAGGCAAATTAACAGTAAATGCCAATATTTTGAGAATTTATAAGCCAAGACATTCCAGTGTTTCAACAGAAAGTTGAGAATCCCAAAGCTTTCATATTTAACTTCCAAGCAAAGAAACAAAGTGCCTTTGCAGTCACCACTGTACTATATTGGGTAAACTAGAAGTAGCTCACCCTCTCTAATCAGTAAAGCAACTAAGAACAGCTCTTCGCAACAATTTCTAAAAACCTTACACTAGAGGAATAATGCTCAATTTTACATCCTCGCAGCACACTTATAAGCACAAAAATTTTTGTCCACATGTAAGAAAGAATTAAAAGCCACAAAGCAACACCAAAGAAGTCAGAAACAATGACAATATAGTCATTACTATGACTGAAAGACATCTCACAAGATTTCTAAAAACTCACTCACTTATCCAATCATTTACTCAGTCTTAGAGCAGAGTATCACTGTTCTAGAATTCTTTGTTGCCTTGGGGCGCCTGGGTGGTTCAGTGGGTTGAGCCTCTGCGTTTGGCTCAGGTCATGGTCTTGGGGTCCTGGGATCGAGCCCCGCATCGGGCTCTCTGCTCAGCAGGGAGCCTGATTCCCTTCCTCTCTCTCTGCCTGCCTCTCTGCCTACTTGTGATCTCTGTCTGTCAAATAAATAAATAAATAATAAAATCTTTTTTTAAAAAAAAGAATTTTTTGTTGCCTTTTATTCGCTCCCCTATAAACCCATGAAACAAAGTTCTCACACATTCCAGTAAGCATCCAATGTCTTTCCACAACCATTTTACCCCCTGCTAAGAGCAAATTGTACTCCTTGTAAAGGCACCTATAACCCTCTCAGCTCACGGTTACATCTGATGGGTATCTTTAAGACAGCAAGTCAACTCTGTTGCAGAAAAAAATTACCCACTGCTTACACTAGTCAGTTGCTTCCATAACAATACTGTGTAATAGAACACCCCAAAACTCAACAGTTTACAGTAACATGCATTTATTCTCTTCCTCTTCTAGCTGTAAAGTAGTGTACCTGATCTAGCCTGCATGCAGATGAGCTCATGTTCTGGAACAGCTGGGCGTGGCGCCCGGCTATGAGTTGCAGATCAGTTCTGCATGTCTTGTTTCAGAGCCCAGGCCAAAGGGACATGTTCGTCTTGTGCGGTACTCACCGGGATGCAAAAAAAAAAAAAAAAAAAAAAAGCCAACTGCAGAAGCACACATCAAGTACCTGTTTGTGTCACGTCTGACTACATCTCAATGGCCACAAGAAGGTATGTGGTCAATCCAAAAAATCAAGGTGAGGGGGAAGGAAAAAATGTTCTCCACCCAGTACAAATCCATGGCAAGTACAGTTGTATGATTCTGTTAGTGAGAAGTAAAGAACTCAGTCTACCACACTGAGCAAAACAGAGGGCATACAAGTTAAGAATCCCTGCCCTGGGGAGCCAAGAGAGTATGATGATTTTATTCACCATTCTTAGACCATGTAGGTAGATACATTTCCAGTTGGTTTCCCCAGAACGTAAAAACAAATTTCTGCCTGCTGGAATTTAAATTTTTACTCTTAAAATCTTGGGCCCGTTAAACAATTAAGATCAGAGAATCAGTTCCGGGAGACTCCCAGTAAAACAGTATATTCACCGGCAGGCAGAATACTGGATCGGAGCAGGCACACCTAGGTTTGAATCCTGCAGTATAACTTTAAATTTATTGTTTAAATCTCTGCATCCTTCAGGATTTTGTTTACTAGATTTTTTTGTTCTTGTTGCTTTGTTTCATGGTCTATAAATTGGAAATAGTACTGATCTCATAGAATGGCAACAAGGATTAAATGAGCAGATGTCAGAAAAGCACCTGACACGTGATTGGCATCAATTTATGTTAGTTTCCTTTCACCATGAACGTCAGGGCCCACTCATGAGATTGGATGTTTATTCTCTTAATAACAGGGGAGAGGGAAGAGAGATGGTGACAACACATCGTGGATTTCCTGACACAGTCTGTACCTTACTAAGTTTATTTATACCTATTACACAATGCGTTCTTATTCCTTATTTAGAAAACACCATCATTCTCAGTTTCATGTGAGAAAGAAGATACTCACCACCTCTCCGCTCAACCCCCTACATTAATTCCCCCTCGTCCAACTCTAGCACATGTTTTACGTAAATATCCTTTACTCTGTAAAGGTTTCCTCTATCCTACTCTGCTCTCAGCTGGGCTGAGTGCCCCTCCTTTGAGCACGCTGCAATTTGCCATCTTAACACTCATCATGCCGTGTTGTGATCACACATCTTGTCACCCCCACTACATTGTAGACTCCTGTCATGTTCATTGTGTTTGTGCAGCATATAAGAGACATTGATGGGCACCTATTATTTTTAACTGGCCAGCACTCAATACTTCTTCTTGTGGTATCTCTTTAGTTACATTATTTTTATCCTTGACTTTGCCTGGGCTGAAAATGTACCCATGGGCTTTTACTTAAATAAAACAAAAAATTCCCTCTTTTGCTCACAACAATTTGAGTTGGGTTTGGAACTTCCAACTGAAAAAAATTCTAGCTTATAGAGATAACTAGTTCCTGGCAATGGGGTACTGCCAGTTTTGGACTTGAAATATACAATTTGCTGAGTTAATGTAGGATCGATTCTTTCCCTTCTGCCCCCAAGTGAGCCAAGTTTGAGTTCATGTAAGGGTGAGGGACATGGAAGCCTGCAACAACAGACCAGGGTCCAGGAGCTGGAAGGACACCCAGACAGAAGTGGTAAGTGCAGAAGCCGCCGGAAGCAAACTTCCTCAGCCTCATCACTCGGTGTGGGAATTGAGAATTACCATGTCCTTCCCACAAAACACAGTCCCCTGATGATGGTGGGAGAAGAGGATCAAATAATCCCGCTTCAGGAAGAAGCTGATATGTATTTTTAGGAGTGAATGGAACTCATCAGTACCGTGACATTCCCAGTGCAGGCCTGGTCATGGAGCTGCCGGTGTGCCTTTGATGCCCCCATGATAACAGCTAGTCTTGCATGTTTACTCTGAAAGTAAAATCAGACACCACAAGCCATTACATGTTAGAAATGTCCAGTTCTCCCCAGGCTGCTTAGAGTCTTCAGACCGGTCTTCCTCCCACACACACACACGTCAGTGGGGACTTTTTTCTTTCTCCCTTACATTTCCATAATATCGTAAAACTCTATGTGATTAAGGGATTTCCATCAGCAGTGATGTAGTGCGTGACTTATTAAGTAATTTGATAGTCTACACCTCATTTTATATTCAAAGCTGAAAGCAAATGGACCTTCCTGGATCCCCTTATGGCTATGTGGTTGCCGACAGCTTTCCAAGGGGACACCTGTGACAAAGTGGCTGCTGCACATTGATTATAGCCAGAATGGGGCTGAAAAAAGCATCTGAGCCCTTGGGCTTTGCACATATAAAACACTGTCTTCCCAAATATAAAAATACAATCCTTTCCAATTGCTTTCTGCATATAGGCAGAGAGGTGAGCAAAGCAGGGCCAGAATTAAGTACCTGAAATCAAGAGCTGCCAATTTCTGATCAGGACCAAACCCAGGAGTGCTGGGGTTTTCAAATCATGTTCTTCAACCTCTCTTCCCTCCAGCACAGGTCCAGCAGAAGCCTACTGGGTGCTCCCTCATGGTTAACTAGCTATTTATTATCACCATTGGTATTTTTCTTGAGGGTAATAATAACTCCTTCTTGCTCATTTCTCATTTTTAATAAGAGCTAAGACTTTCAGGGGAGTATATTGGACAAAAGTTTCAGTGAATTATTATTTTAAACATGAGTTATGTATGATTAGATCTCTCAAAGTGTTCTGTGGTTTTAAGAATTTTGGTGGTGGCTCCAAAGTATCTCTCAACCCTAGGACTTCCGGCTTCATGGCAATCCCTAAGAACTAGAGCAAGTTCTGCCTAAATGATGTGGGCTCTCTATTCACTTCATTGCTGGCTTTTATCCCTTTACCTCCTACATTTGTACCAAAGCTACAAAAACTATACTGAGTCTCAAAATAGGTCCACAATACAAATTTTAAAAGTATGTACTCCTCTGTTCTAAGCCAAGTCTCATGATGGTCAATGACAGAAACCCAAGTCAAACTAGGTTAGGCAAAATCAGAATACACCAGCAAGCTTGGGTACTCAAAAGCTGGGTAGCTGGAAAGCCAGGCTGAGGGCTGAGCAGAAAACTGACAAGCTGGCACTGGGATTACTAGGATACCTCCCAGGACTGTTTCTGTCTCTGACTCTGTCTCTCTCTCTCAATCAACTCGGATTATCATAACAAAATGCCATTGGATGGCTTAGTCCACGGACATTTGTCTCCTCACAGTCATGGAGGCTAGAAGCTCAAGTCCAGCGTGCCAGCATGATTGGGTTCTGGTGAGAGTCTCTTCCTGGCTTGCAGATGGCCACAACTCTCACTGTGTGCTCACATGGTCTTTCCTGGGTGTAAATACGTGAAGCAAAAGAGATTTCTCTCTCTTGATTCTTCTTCTTATGAGGGCACTAATCCCATAATGAGGACCCTCATCTAATTATCTCCCAGAGGCCCTGTATCTAATACTGTCACATAAAGGGTTAGGGCCGCATAAATGACTTTGTGATACAAATATTCTGCCTATAACACACTCTCTGTCTCTATCTCTCTATCTCTCTATCTCTCTCTCTCTCACACACACACACACACACACACACTTCTGTCAATGTCTATCTTTCAGTCTCCTTTCCTTTTCTCCTCCCCCAGCTTGGAAAGAGACCTAACCGCTGGCATCCCCCCCAACACCCCACAAAGTCTCTTATTTCTATTCTCAGACTGGAAATGTTAGCTGCTCTCATTGGCTCCATAACCAAAAACCCTGGAAAAAGGCATTGTTTGTTTCAGCTTGGCTCTGATGTCCGTCCCTAGAAAAATTAGCGGTAGCCAAGAAATAAAAGCTTCAATATTAAGTTGGATGATGGAGATGATTAAAAAAAGAAGAAAAAAAAGAAGAAAGAGGTGGACCTGCAAAAAGATGGCATCAGCCACTCAGCCAAAAGGCTAGACGGAAGAAGGAGCATCCACAAGAAACCATACATGCAGTTGTTACAACTGATATTGTTTGTTATTTTTTTATTAACATATAATGTATTTTTATCCCCAGGGGTACAGGTCTGTGAATCGCCAGGTTTACACACTTCACAGCACTCACCATAGCACATACCCTCCCCAATGTCCATTACCCCACCCCCCTCTCCCTCCCCCCTGGGCCCCCCTCCACAGCCCTGTTTGTTTTGTGAGACTAAGAGTCTCTTATGGTTGTTACAACTGATATTTTAAAGACTATAAGCCCATCAGTGATAAACATCAAGTAAAAATGGCAGGACAGTAAATGTATCTATAGTATGATAACCATATGCCATAAAACATATAAACTTGGTATACACTTGATTAGGGCAGAAATCTCTCTACTTTATTCACTGCTGTATCTGAGCACAGTGCCGGGCACATCACAGATGTTCAGTGAATACTTGTTAAACGAATGAATGCAGTAAGGTGGGCAGAGAACAGTGACAGAAACTGCATATACCAAATATTAAAAGCAATTAACTCTCAATATGAGATTATAGAAAACTTTTATTTTTTTCCTTAATACACTTTACTGAATTATAAACTATTCTGTAGAAAGCATGTGTTACTTTCATTTTTTTAAATATTTTATTTATTTATTTGAGAAAGAGAGAAAAAGCGTGCAAGCACGAGTGGGGTTGAGGCAGAGGCAGAGGGAGAAGCAGAGTCCCCACTGAGCAGGGAGCCCTACAAGGGGCTCAAACCCAAGACCCCTAGATTGTGACCTGAGCCGAAGGCAGACACCTAACCAACCAAGCCACCCAGGTACCCCAAAAGCTTGTGTAACTTTTAAAATCAGAAGAGCAATGTGACTTTTAAAGAAGCTTTATGAGAAAACGAGTGTTATGTGTTTTGATGGAAAGAAAAGTCGGGATGTTGTCAAGTTCCCTTGACAGTGATCATAGGTTTTCCCTGGGAGGCTCTGGAGAGGGGAACAAGCAGGCTCTGCCTTCTCCAGCCCAAATCAGGTGGTGCAGGACATCCGAGGAAGAAAAAGCTTGTTCAAAGCTATTCTGACAGCTGCTGTGTTCTATCCCCTGACACTGGGATAACAGAGGGAGGACTGTGGTGGCTCCAGACCCACTGCGGTGGAATGTCTCTCTAACCCAACATCTCAGGATTATTGTCTGCATTTTCCATGGCAGCCACAGCTGAGCACTGAACTGAGAATCACCAAGGCCGACCAAGCCAAAGCTGCTGGCCTAACCAGGGCGAAAAGAAGTCAACTTGTTCTTCCCAGATGAATTGGGAGCTTGGAGAAATCATGGAGATCACCCGGCCCCTCCCTTGTTTGGAAGACTCCTTACACCATTTGAACCTGGCATCCTCATCTGCCCAAAACACGATTAAGACGGGCCTTAATGTACCCATCTTACTCTTCACTCTCTCAGCAGCCCAAAGAGACACAAATCCAAAAGCCTTAAGAAGAATGTTGGTCTCCTGTGATTAAGAGCAAAGGGAAAGGTTGTGCCATAGGCAGGACACCCAGGCAGATTTCCTAAAACTCTCTCTTGCATCTCTCTCCTTAAAGCCTGCTGCCTGGCTGATTTGCAATTCACCTTTTCCCACCTCAGAATCCCACCCAGCTGGCTTTTCTCTACCCCCGCCAGCTTTACCTCCCCACTCAGACCTTTCCTCCGGAATGTTCTCTTGTGAGACTCGGCGAGGCCTTTTCAGATTCTCCGTCCGCATCTCAGAGCATCAGCACAGCCAAGGGCCAGCTACTGATGGGCCACCAAAATGAAACAAACAAGAAAATGGATTTTAAACATGTATCATTTATAATTAAAAAGATTTAAACATGTATATTTTAAACATGTATAATTTATAATTTAAACATTGTAATTTACGCTTCACATGTGCAATAGACACTAAGGATACCCACCTCACACAGTTGTCTGAGACAT
Organism: Mellivora capensis; assembly: GCA_004024625.1. Taxonomy (NCBI): domain Eukaryota; kingdom Metazoa; phylum Chordata; class Mammalia; order Carnivora; family Mustelidae; genus Mellivora; species Mellivora capensis. Next base: position 10,219 of record PISX010018932.1, read on the forward strand.
AAAGAAGATAACTGTGCCAAGTGCAGTGCTTAACATATCATGGACGCTGAGTAACGGCAGCTTGCTTCCCTCTTCCCGAGACACAAGAGGCTTGGCCCATAAGCCCAAATACAGAAAGAGTGACTGAATGTTGGCAACACTAAAGGCAGTTCCTTTTCCCTTAAGGAGTGGTCCTAGGCAAAACTGCAAAGTAATTTTAGCATTCTTACAACCAAACACCTCACCAGTCCATCTTTCCCCATTTGTTTCCTCCCTGGCCATTTTCCCAATCTTCTGTCCTATTTTTCTTAAGGCCTTGGTGGAAAAGCCAGGAAGTAGAGCTGATAAGGTGTGCACAGAGACAACCTCAGTGGCTCAATCCCGGACTTTAACCCAGCTTCCCTGTCTATAAACTTACAAACACCCATATACTTCTTCACCACACTTCACAACCATAACCCAGTCTGTAGAATTACTTGTCTCTTCTAACAGGATGTGAACTCCAGGAAGACAAGAACAATGTTGTCTTACTATTAGCTATATCCCATGATTATGTGCTATCGTAGTATCTGGGGAAGGAAGGAAGAAAGGAAGGGAGGAAAGAAGGGAAGGAGAATGCACAGTAATCTCATAAAGAAACCATTCCACCCCAAAAAAATTCAAACCCACTTTGCTTTATGCCCTACTCCTGAACTTCCAAGAAACTTCTTGGACAATCAAAGGGCCATTGATATGAGCCTACTACATCTACTCCACCTTTCCACCTTGCTCTCCTCCATCTGCTTCTATTTTTTTTTTTTTTTGTGGTGCACTGTTATCTTTACAGATGTAGGAAGTAGGTGGGCATTATAGCAAACACATTTAGAATCAACTTGAAATATCCTGTATTTGAGTCCTTTGACTGTCCTGCCTTGCTGCTTAGCCATCCTCTCTAGTGGCTCTGTCTTCCTCTGGGAACTTCCCTTTTAAAAATCTCTTACCTGGGGCACTTGGGTGGCTCAGTGGGTTAAGCCTCTGCCTTCGGCTCAGGTCATGATCTCAGGGTCCTGGGATCAAGCCCCACATCGGGCTCTCTGCTCAGCAGGGAGCCTGCTTCCTCCTCTCTCTCTGCCTGCCTCTCTGCCTACTGTGATCTCTGTCTGTCAAACAAATAAATAAAATATTTAAAAAATAAAATAAAATAAAATCTCTTACCCATCTCCCCCACCTCTTTCTTTATGCAAAAGAATTCATCTCTCCTCAGTCTCTGAGGCCTAACCTTTTACTAGGGGGAGAGTAGAGAGGGCACACATCCAAGAGTATGCCAAAGCTTTGAAATCACCACTTGCAAAAGGGCTTCAAGCAATGTGGAGGCCAAGAGAGCATCTGTGTTTCTAGTCTCAGTTACTCATCACTTCTTTGCTCTGGGCCCTTACTCTTCTTCTAATGACCCCTATTGTGTGAATATCTTTCTCTCTCATGAGAGTCAGAACCTTTTTTAAAATCTTCCTCTTACCTACACACAAATGTGATTTTCCATAAATGCATAGATGCGAGCATCCAGGGCTGTATTTTTAGTGTGGTGTTTTAAATTTTTCTTTCCCTCTTTTGCTTTGTTTTCTCTCTCCCTCATTCCCTCATTGTTATTCATATTAACTACCCAGGTTATTTATCTTTCTACATTTCTCTTCATGCTTACATAATTGCACACAAACATCTGCAAATATACAAACATATTGCAGGGGCTACATTTTTGTCTTATAAGAATGAGATTATATTTTACAGGTTCTCTATCTTGCTTTTCTCATGCAATAACAACTCAGGGAAATTCCTTCTAATCACCTGGTTTGGACCCAATTCTTTTTTGTGATGAGATGAATGTTCCGTCATTTATTCACCATTCCCCTATTGATAGCCATTCATTCTCTCCCAATTTTTGCCCAGTTGTAATAAATATCCTTGAACATATATTAACTCTTAGTGCTTTTCCTTCAGTTTCTCAGAAATAAGACTTGCTAGGTTGACAAATATATGTATTTTTACTTTTAACAGCTATTGCTAGCTTTTTTAAAAACAAAACAAAACAAAAAACAAAAACCCCATAACAGTGCACATTTCTATCAACAGAGTGTGAAGACACCTTCCCCTCGTGCCCTGAGCCATGCATGGAAATTTTTTTTTTAATTTTTTTTTTATTTCTTTTCAGCGTGACAGTATTCATTGTTTTTGCACCACACCCAGTGCTCCATGCAATACATGCCCTCCTTAATACCCACCACCTGGCTCCCCCAACCTCCCACCCCCCACCCCTTCAAAATTCCTCAGGTTATTTTTCAGAGACCATAGTCTCTCATGGTTCACCTCCCCTTCCAATTTCCCTCCACTCCCTTCTTCTCTCCATCTCCCCATGTCCTCTATGTTATTTGTTATGCTCCGCAAATAAGTGAAACCATATGATAATGGACTCTCTCTGCTTGACTTATTTCACTCAGCATAATCTCTTCCAGTCCCGTCCATGTTGCTACAAAAGTCGGGTATTTATCCTTTCTGATGGAGGCATAATACTCCATAGTGTATATGGACCACATCTTCCTTATCCATTCATCCGTTGAAGGGCATCTTGGTTCTTTCCACAGTTTGGCAACCGTGGCCATTGCTATGTAGAAGAATGAAACTCGA
>PISX010018932.1:12955-39463 GCA_004024625.1 Mellivora capensis
TTGATATCAGCCACAGCAACTTCTTTCAAGATATGTCACCAAAGGCAAAGGAAACAAAAGCAAAAATGAACTTTTGGGACTTCATCAAGATCAAAAGCTTCTGCACAGCAAAGGAGACAGTTAACAAAACAAAGAGGCAACCCACGGAATGGGAGAAGATATTTGCAAATGACAGTACAGACAAAAGGTTGATATCCAGAATCATGCATGGAACTTTTAAAGCTTCATCATTCTCTGAGGTGTAAGGCTAGCTGCCTGTTGCTTTAGCTTGCATTTCCTCGGACTCTAATCAGTTTGAGCATCTTTATTTTTCAGAATTGCCTCTGAATATCTTTTGCCCGTTTTCCCATTGAGTGTTTATCTCCTTGTCAATCTGTAAGCGTTCTTTTTACAGTAGCCTACTATTCATCCTCTGCATTACAAATATTTTTCCAAATCCATTTTTTGTTTATATTATCTTTTTCCACACAAAAACCTTTTCCTTTTTCAATTTCCTATAGTCTCTTTTTCTTTTTTATAAGTCTAAATGTTCGGTCTTATTTAAAATTCTCCTCACCTCTGGAATGAACATGTAGTTATCACTTGGATTTTCTTACAGGTACTTTTTGAAATTGCTTTATTATCCACAGGTAAAGTTTTAATCTATGTGATATTAAGAAAAATCATCCAAAACTTGAAAATACAACGCAAGAAGGACTGCATGTCCTTTCATTGCCACACTAGTATGTTGTCTAACAGACCCATTAAAGGATTATCTCATTTTCTCTGTCCTCCCGATGAGGAGATGCACCAGGTTTGATTTACTATTTACTACTGAGTAGGAACCAGGCTCTATGACTTTTCATGTGGACTCATAGGTTTTTGGGTTTGTCTCTGAGTAAGCCTGTTCTAGCCTGCCTCTCCTGACTAACTACAAATTTCTGTTCTCCAAATGCTCTTTGAACTGGTTTTACTGTCCTGGCAGCTCCCTCACTCAAGAGTTAAATAAATCTTTGACGTGTGTTCAATTTATATTCATATGAGAGTCATGTGTTTTTTTTAATTGTACTTTGACACTAGAATGTATTTTTGCATATAACGTGAGAGAGGTTTAATTTTGTTTTCCTCCACAAAAATGGCCAAGTTGTACCAATTCTAAAAAAAAAAATCTATCCTTTTTCCCCTCTAAATAGCAAAGTGTACTTAATTTTGCCATGCCTAGAATAAAACTTGGTATATAGTGGGCACGCAGTAAATATGTTTTGGGTGAATACTGCATATTCATGTGTGTTGGGTTCTACTTCTTGATTTTCTATTCAGCTCTTCTAAGCGTCTGTTCTTTTGTCAATACCACTGATTTGCTTACTATGGTGTGACAGTATGTTCTGATCCTTGAGAAGACAGCCACTTTGGGTTAATTTTCTTTTTCAAAATTTCTACTCTATTCATGAGTATTTATCATTCCATATACACTATAAGATCATTTTATCCAACTCTTTAAAAAGATACCTTTTTGGAATTTTATGGAGAATTGTAGATTTATCTATTAATTTTGATAAAATTGATACTTTGTTATTTTAAACCCTTCTATCCTAGAACATGGTGTATCCTTCTATTTGTCCAGCTCTTGCTTTATGTCTTTCAGTAACAATTTTATGGTCTTCTTTATACAGGTCCTATGTCTTGTTATCTTTATTGCTAAGCATCTTTTAGTTATGGTTGCTCTGTCAAACATGAGACATTTTTTCCCATTTCCTTGTTTAGGTGATTTTGGCTAGAACTGAGAACACCATCAATTTTTACATTTGTGTCTTGTGTACAAATGCCTTAATAAATTCTCATTATTTTTACTAGTTTATCTGACCTCACATTAATTTGATCTTTCTCTGGCTCCAAAGTGCCTACAGAGTAAAAACAAAGAGCCCACATGATTTCTCTTCTATCTATAAGCTTTTACTTCACTTTACAACTTTCAACATACTCCTTATTTTTTTCTTCATAAACATGCATATTTTTGTCTAGGTGTAAGTTCTTCTCAAGAGAAAAAGAAGAGTCCCACAGGACTGCTATCCATGAGGAGACTGTTTAAATGTAAAAGGCTCTAAACATACACTACATCTGGGAAAAATAAAATCCGAAGAGGCATAATGCAGTGAAAAAAAAAATAGTATTAGAATTAGTTAAGGAAAAATGCTGCTCATCAGGACTAAGGGATAATATAGAATTGAAAAACATTAGTAGCAAAATTTAAAAAAAAAACAAAAAACAAAAAAACAAAAACAAAACAGAGGACCTGGAAGCAGATTAGGATGGAGAACAAGAAATACATCAGGAAAAGAGTTTCAGGCCTAAGCTATGACCCTGGCAAGGACACCCACGGGCTAAGTTTATCTGGTGTTGGAAACCTGTACAAAACCAAGCATCCAAGCACTCTCTGAGGCATCAGACACGTTGTTTAAAAAGAAAGAGGCTCTATGTAGACACTTTCAGAAAAGCATATTCAAATTAGTAAATCCCTTTTTTAGTATTCTTTGCTTAATCTAGAGACCTCATTTGTAATATTCCTGGCTGTTAATTCTAGGGGGTTTTTTGTGGGCAACTCTTTTTCCCTATGGCTTTTAAAATAAAGTGAAAAGGGAAATCTGCTTATCATCTTTTTCATGAATAATATACCAGTACTTGGTTTTATGCAATTTAATCATACAATTTTTTTTTAGTCTATAAAATCAGTCACTTTCTGAATTCAAAATAAATTGCCTTTTATATAGGAAAAAGATCAACCAAGGGCACATGTGTTTTTCAAATCCATTTGTTCTTCATATTGACAATATTAAAAGAGGTATTTCCAGCTAGCCCATGCTTGTTCTAAATGTCAAGAGTGACAGGCTTTTAACTTAGAGGTAATATTGCCATCATCTGAGTCAACGCTATTGCAAGTACATTTGATCAGACTAATGTAACACCAGACTTCTTCAGTTTGGATAAACAGAAGGCCAGTGAAAAACACACCGATGTCATTTTTCATGGGTCCAAGAAAAGAAAACTCTGCACACAGAACAGTTGTATTCTCTTTGTGCTTTAAAAAAGAAAAAAAAAAAAAAAACAGGACATAGGGAACAACAGATACTGCTTTCTAGCCTTAAACCCACAGTTAATTGACTTTTCCTCCCTTTGCCACACACTGCAGCACACCTGCCTCCTTGTGTTGTCAGAAATGCAGACATCTCCCCTAAAGGCCAGGTCTCCATGGTATTCTCTACACCCTTCTTTTCATTCTCTTGCCTTCCACTTATCAACCCACACACAGGGAAACAGTTTTCTGCTCCGGTCTCCACAGATCCTGGGTGCTCCCCAGCAAGTAACTCTCAAACTTTTCTGAGAAGGGCCCACAATCAAAGCCATTTTTTAATTTACAACACAGGACCTAAATAAGCACAAAATAACTTAAGTAAAAATGCTAAGGAACAAACTTACCTTGATAAGGTATGATGTATTCTAATACTTTTCTCTTCTATCTTATCCTATTTATATTTTTTTAAATGTTGGCCAAGATTCACCAAATCAAAATTTCAGAATCCAACAATGAGCCGCAGACTTCCTTTGAAGAGAACTGCCTTCCTCTGTGCCAAAGGAGTAACACAGCCATAGCACCCCCACATTTCCACAGAGAGCAGAAAGGGGACACCCCAACTTGAAGAATCATTGAAATACAGAAACACCCAGTTTAGATCTACCTTCCTCTCAAGGTCTAATGTCCTAGGTGGGAAAGTCATCCTTCCATTTGTCATGTAGTCATTGAAGAACTATATTAATTAAGCACCTACTCTAAGCCAGAAAATAGAAGCAAACAGATCACTATCACATGATACATCATATTCTGGCCTCTTGATAAGAACGCCCGTAAGAACCACTGAACCCTCTCCTGTATCAAGAACTATTCTAGATAGCGGAGATGTACTGGTAAATAAGAAATGTTCCCTGATATGTTGGTTTTGCAGGAAGATGTGTTCCATAAAACCAGCATATTTTCTTAGCCTAAGAGTTCTTGACGGGGGTTTGATTTTGCCCTCCACAGGGAATTTGGCAATATCTGGACACAATTTGGGTTGACATGACTTGGGGTTGTTAGTGGCATCTAGTGGATAGAGGTTTGAGATGCTGCTAAACGTCCTAGAGTACACAGAACACACACACACACCCACTAAAGAATTACTCAGCCCAAAATGCCAATAGTGCTAAGGCTAAGAAATCCTGTTTAGTCTTTGTCTTAATATCACTACATGTATTGTGAGACGGTGAGATAAGAATCAGGTCAGTCAGTGGCCATGAGTAGCATTTTCTTCCTTGTGATGGTAGGTGGCTTAGTACTGGTTACAGACAAATCAAAAATTTTGAAATCGTGGGAGGTGATGGGGAGCAAAACAAAAAAGGACTGAGCACTGCACGTGCGAGGACGACGTTGGAGAAGGGCTTTCCATGGGTGCAGGTGTCGAGGAGGGCCAGGAGGAAGGGTAGGAACACACAAAGCTGGGCCAGAGAAGCTGACATATTTCTTCCTCTAACTCTCTTCAACCCTATCTACAATCAAATCTACAATCTGATCTCATTAAACAAAAGATTTAACTAGTATTAGACCATGGTAATCTAGCTACAGTCACATTTTTCAGGAAGCAACTGACTTCTTAAATAAACACATTAAACTTTAAAAAAAAAGAAAATGAGTTTTTGCACACTTAAAGTAGCATTTCAAGCCAATAAAAGCACGACAGCAATGTTTATAATGCCTAACACACTGTAGGAGGGAAAAAATTACCATAAGAAATAATAAACAGCAGTAGGTCTAGACCAAGACCATAAAAAAAGGCTAACTTTACTTTTCTCAAGTTATTCAGATTCTAGGGAAAAAATACAAAAGTTCAATTACTTAGAACTGTCTACAGGAAAAGGATGCTCTGTTCAACTATTATACACAAAACCTGGAATAATGTTGCTGATCAGTCTTGACTTAAAACCAGATTTTCAGTTTCATGTTTAAAAATCATGACTTCTGATTTTTAGGTATGGCATTTTTTCTTTGTTTTTTAAGCCTTTGGTTCAAAGGGATATTCTTGTTCCTCTAAAAACAGAGGGTCATTATTAAAATGTCTATACTACCCAAAGCAATCTACATATTTAATACAGTCCATATCAAAATACCAACAGCATTTCTCACAGAGCTAGAACAAACAATCCTAAAATTTTTATGGAACCATAAAGGACCCCAAATAGCCAAAAAAAAAATCCTGAACAAGAAAAAGCAAAGCTGAAGGGATCACAATTCCAGATTTCAAGCTCTATTACAAAGCTGTAATCATCAAAAGAGAATGGTACTGGCACAGAAACAGACACATAGATCAGTGGAACAGAATAAAGAGCCCAGAAATGGACCCTCAACTTTATGGTCAACTAATCTTTGACAAAGTAGGAAAGAATGTCCAATGGAAAAAGGACTCTTCAGTAAATGGTGCTGGGAAAATTGGACAGCCACATGCAGAAGAATGAGACTAGACCACTTCCTTAATCACACATAAAAATAAATTCAAAATGGATGAAAAACCTAAATGTGGAACAGGAAACCATCAAAATCCTAGAGGAGAACACAGGCAGAAACCTCTTTGACCTTAGCCACAGTAACTTCTCCCCTAAACACGTCTCCTGCAGCAAAGGAAACAAAAGCAAAAATGAACTATTGGGACTTCATCAAGATAAAAAGCATCTACACAGTGAAGGAAATAATCAACAAAACTAAAAGGCAGCCTATGTAGTGGGAGAAGATATTTGCAAATACACATCTTATAAAGGATTAATATCCAAAATCTATAAAGAATTTATCAAACTCAACACCCAAAACACAAATAATCCAATTAAACAAATGGGCAGAAGACATGAATAGACATTCTTCCAAAGAAGACAGATGGCTAACATACAGAGGAAAAGATGCTCAACATCATTCATCATTGGGGAAATGCAAATCAAAACCATGATGAGACACCACCTCACACCTGTCAGAAAGACTAAAATTAACAAGAAACAATAGGTGTTGGTGAAGCTCTCTGACACTGTTGGTGGGAATGCAAACCAGTACAGCCATTCTGGAGAACAGCATGGAAGTTCCTCAAAAAGTTAAAAGCAGAACTACCCTACAACCTACTAATTGCACTACTAGGTATTTACCCAAAGGATATGAAACTACAGATTCAAAGGGGCACATGCACCCTGATGTTTATAGCAGCATTATCAACAATAGCCTAACTAGGGAGAGAGCACAAAAGTCCATCAACTGATTAATGGATAAAGAAGATGTGGAGGACAGGCGCCTGGGTGGCTCAGTGGGTTAAAGCCTCTGCCTTAGGCTCAGGTCACGATCTCAGGATCCTGGGATTGAGCCCCGCCTTGGGCTCTCTGCTCTGCAGGGAGCCTGCTTCTGCTTCTCCCTCTCTCTCTCTGCCTGCCTCTGCCTACTTGTGATCTCTCTGTCAAATAAATTTTTTTTAAGTAAAAAAAAAAAAAAGATGTGGGGGTTGGATACACACACACACACACACACACAGGAATATTACTCCACCATCAAAAAGAATGAAATCTTGCCCTTTGCAACAAAGCAGAAGGAACTAGAGTGTATTATACTAAGTGACATATGTCAGTCAGAGAAAGACAAATACCATATGATTTCACTCATATGTGGAATTTAAGAAAGAAAACAAATGAACATATGGGAAGGGGGAAAAGAAAAAAAGGAAAGAGGGAAACAAACCACAACAGACTCTTAACAATAGAGAACAGGGTTGAGGGAAGGAAATGAGTGGGGGATGGGCCAGACAGGTGATGGATATTAAAGAGGGCACTTGTGATGAGCACTAGATGTTGTATGTAACTGATGAATCACGAAATTTTATTCCAGAAACCAATATTGCACTGTATGTTAACTAAAATTTAAATAAATGAATAAAATGCAAATAAGTAAATAAAAACAGAGGGTTAAAGCATGTGAGTTTAAAGGTGTTCCCAAAAGTGTCCTATTGACCCTCAGATTCTACAAATTCTTTAATAAAAAATAAAACCTTTTTAACAGAGAAAAATTTTGCCAGCTCTCTTTTCCTCTGCATTTCCTCCTATTTGAGCAACATGGGCTATACCCCTGAAAAATGCCCCAACTTTTGGAAAGCCTATGTGCTTGTTGAGTACATCAAACTCTCCCTTAATTCCCACCATTTGGAAAGGCATGCATTATATTTAAACCCTGAGTACATTACTTAGCACCAGAAATACATAATGCAGTATTCTGAATATGAGGTTGTTTATAGCATTGCTTTTCTGAGAAGCAGTCACAAAATTAGTGACAATTCCTATCCTCAACCGGCTTTAGGGTCTCTGACAAAGGAGCACAGAGCAGGCAGAATGTCAGCAAAGAGGCATAAAGTGGAACCTCGAAGATCAGAAAGAGAAGGATTAGGGAAAATCAGCCAAAGTAATTATCCCAAAGACCAATAGGGACAAGGCAAATCTCCTACAACTTCTCAAGATGCATCCTAATGTCACCGAACACAGGAGGACTAAAGAAATGCGTACCTGAATGATTCAATAAAGATAACAGCTCAGAAAATCAGCAGTTAGATGTACACCTATAAATTCACTCTACTTCCTTTCTAATCTGAATGTTCTCCCCCTTCCCTCTTCCCTCGCCCCTCTCCTTCCCCCTTGCCTCTCCCCCTCCTGCCCCATGCACTTTCCACTCTCTCTGCGTATATCTACATGTACGTTTGTATATGTACATAAAAAGCTTTAATTTTTTTTAAATGAAGAGTATTTTAACATTTTTACCATCTTGTTTAATCCAATTCCCATTTCTCACTAAGACATTCAATTTTGAATTCAAAATTGTCTGAATAAGCTTCCTAATGAATTAACCTTCTTTCAGATTATATTTTTACTTAACTCAATATATAGTAGATAGGCCTTATTTGTCATCCAATTTTAAGACAAATTTTAAGGCCAACTTTGAAATTTGGCCAAACTACATAGCAGTGATATCATTTGAGTTTTATTAGTTTCTCAAAACTATTGTGTTATCAACATTAGATAATTTCCTAGCAACAGAAATTATACTTTAGAGTTTGGGTAGCTGCTTAACCTGAAAGTTGGCATTATTTCCATACCCATTAGGATTCCGATGAGATTTTTAATCTGAAAGCATTTGACAAATTTATGGACATTCCTTTTTTTAAAAGTTTGGCTTTCCATAAAAAAGAATGAATTCTTGCCATTTGCAATGAAATGGATGGAACTAGAGAGTATAACGCTAAGTGAAATAAGTCAGTCAGACAAAGACAAATACCATATGATCTCACTCATGTGTGGAATTTAAGAAACAAAATAAATGAGCAAAGGGGGTGGAGAGGAAAGAAAAACAAACCAAGAAATAGTCTCCCTACAGAGAACTAACTACAGAGAACAAAGTGATGGTTACCAGAGGGGCGATGGGTGGAGGATGGGTGAAACAGGAGATGGAGATTAAGGAGCACACTTATCTTGATGACCACTGGGTGATTAAAAACCTTTTTTAAAAAAAGATTAGAGGGGTACCTGGGTGGCTCAGTCATTAACCATCTGCCTTCGGCTCAGGTCATGATCCCAGGGTTCTGGGATCGAGCCCTGCATCAGGCTCCCTGCTTGGCGGGAAGCCTGCTTCTCCCTCTCCCACTCCCCCTGCTTGTGTTCCCTCTCTTGCTGTGTCTCTCTGTCAAATAAATAAATAAAATCTTTTAAAAAAAGATTTAAAAATACCAGTAAATACTATGAATATAATGTACAATATAATGACTATAGTTAACACTCCTCTATAATATATAGGAAATTCATTAAAAGATTAAGTCCTAAGAATTCTCATCACAAGGAAATTTTTTCTTTTCTTTTTTACCTCTTTTCTTTGTATTTTATCTATATGAGAAGATGGCTGATAGCTGAATTTATTGTGGTAATCATTTCACAGTATATGTAAATTAAACCATCAGGCTGTACCCCCTTAAACTTATACAGTGATATATGTCAATTATTTCTCAATAAAACTGGAAAAAAATTTTATTCCAGACCTTGGGGGGAAAAAACATTTGGTTTTAAAGGAGACATTGTGAAGAAACAGTGTTAAAAGCTACAGTTTGGGCTGTTGAACATAGTCCCATTTTAAATCTAGAACCCATTTTCAAGTTCATGTTCTGAAACTAATTCCATCAAGGAAGTTCCTTTGAATACAGAAAAATGTCTGGGCTTAAGGGAATTCTAAAATAATAATAATAATAATCATCATCATCATCATCATCATAAAGAAATTATTTAAGAAGATGGCATTTTAGAATAAAATTGGGAGTTTTTCACTTAAGAGACTCAGGACTGACCACTCTTAAGAAAAGGTACCCAGTGCTGACTACCATCTCTCAGTTCTAAGCTATGCAGTATTTTATAGACTTTTAGGAAGTTGGCTCTTGCCCTCACAGCTAAGACTGCAAATAATGAGGGCCTGAAGGCTCAGGGTCCCCATCTAATTGCTTAACCAATCTCAACAGACTCTTTGTTTTCCATATCTGTTCAGTCTTAGAATTAATTCAATTCATATTCCCAGATGCTAAAATAATTTCTGGGCATCCATGAAGACCCATGGTTAAAGCAACCACCTGCAGCCCATGGCACTGAGCCTATAGAACTGGCTTAGGAATTTTAAGTGTAACTTAATCACCTGTCATCTTTCTTGACAGAAAGACACTCAAAGTGATTGATTTGCCTGGACCATAGTCTGGGCACATCCTGCACCCGAGCTATCGACTCAGTTTCTGGTTCTTGAGATCTGTGTCAGTTCCCTTACATATTCCATAGTCACCCCTGGAGGATCCTACTCATGATCCCGTGGTCCAGTCAGGCTTACATCACCTGTCTACGGATTTTCCATGTTGCGGAATCTCTACAGCATAATTAAAACTTTAGCCCAAAATTGGTTCCTCCTCGTCACCCAGAGAGCTACACTGCTTTTTTTCTCAATCCACATAGGTGTGCTTAGACAAAGCAAGTTCATTTTAATAGTGGACTGAGGGAAACCTAATTAGAAATATAAATACTCAGGAGGAAAAAATGTTGTATAATAAAGTCAAGAAAAACCCCTGATGTATATATTTGTCCCATATACACTCATAGGTCAGAAATTCCTATTGTTCAAACAAGAAAAGATCGTAGTAACTGATGCAGAACCCCACAGAATTTCTCCCAGCACTTTTTTTTTTTTTTAAGAACAGACTGGCTTCTCTGAGGAATGATTCTCAATAAAAAGCCAGAAGATTCTCATGAGTGCTGGGTCATTTTTTCCAATAGCCCTACTATATATTCTGATTGAGTTTCTCACTTCACAGACCATTTTTATCCCCATATTTCTGCAACTAGGTGAATAGCAGCCTTGCAGGAAAAGGCTTAATATACTGTTAGTCTGTTGCACTGTGCACAGCTTGAAACACAACTAATAAATTTCCTCCAAGTTTTTCTCATCCCCTTTAAGCCTTAACTTTCTCAGGGTGTGTGTAGTGCTGCTGAGCTGTCAAAGAAGCTGTCCCTGGAAAGCCTCTCATTTTTCTTTTGGTGCCAGTTCTTAAAAAGTCACAAAGCAGAACAAATTACCCCCATAAAATTATAATGGCGAACAGGAAAATTCATGACAGCCCTCCTCCGGGACTGGAGCCGCCACAACTCAGGCTTGCCAGCACCCATTAACCACCCATGTCTTCCACCTCTAGGGGGGGTGCAGGCTGCGGGGAATGGGCTCCAGGACCTTGGAGGCCAGCGTGTCCACCCCACCAGTTACTCAGCCTCCACCTCCCTCCCCTCACACCCCCCACTTCTGCAACCCCATCTCCTCACCGCCCCCCCAACACGGCCAGAGCACTTCTGTCTCGCCACCACCAAAACTGCTCTTGGTAAGGTCACTCTTGCCTTAGAGGTTGTAAAACCCACACGCAACTTTGAACTCTTGTTTTTTTCTGACCTCTCAGGAGTCTGTAACATTCGATTACTCCCTTCTATGAGAAAAACGCTCTCATCAGATGGGTTCCAAAATATCTGCCCTGTACCTGGCTTTCACTGCAGTCTCATTTGCATTCTGCTCCTCCCCTCTCACCCGCCAGGGCTTCTTCCTCCTAAACCCCTTGATCAACATCCTCTCACCACGCAGACTCTCCCCACCTCAGAGAATCAGTTGCTATCAATAATTCCTGTATATGTTTCTTCACTGAGACCTTCATCTAGAACCTATATACCCAACAGCCTCCTGGACATTCCATTGGCATATCTGACAAGACAAATTTAAAGTGTCCAACACTGAGTTCCTAACCATCCTTCGTTCTTCCCCATCTCAGTAAGTGACCCCAGGCTCACTGAGTTGTGAGAGTTAGGCATGACCCCTTCTCCCCCTTACTCTTGTCTCCAGGCACTCAGTCAATCCAGTATAGCACAGATCCTATCTCAACCCATCCAATCTCACCTCCCCACACTGCTCTGCCCCAGGTCTGAAGCGCACCGCCGGACTACTACAACACCCGGACTACTACAACCCCCCTCTCATTGCATCTCCTCCAATCAATTTGCCATACTGCACCACAGCAAATTTCTCTATACATCTGACCACATCATACCCTTTTTCAACATCCTATGGATTCCCATCACTTCCTAGGTGGAAGGGGGAAAAAAAACCACTAGCATGACTTTCTAGGCTCTGCACTAGCTACCCACATCAACTTACACACTCTTCATCTCACTCCCTCCACCCTGTCCCACCCCCTTGTCTCTGCTCCAGTCAGCTGGACTTCCTCCTCTCCCTCAGTCTGTCTGCCCTGTTCCTCCTTGGTTCCAGCCTTCCTTCAAATTCCCACCACTATGCCTCCTCTCCTTTTCCATCTGGCTAACTCCTACTTAATGTCCACATTTCACCTGAAATAACGTTGCTTGCCGGAGACCCTCCCTGAACCCTGAGACAAGACATATTATTTTTGCTACACACTCTCATAGTCCACCAAAGTGCCCTGCTAGAGTATCCTCTGCTTTTGTGTTTGTTGATTTAATGCCCTCATCTCATAGTCTGTGAACTTCACGAGGTCAGGGCACCAGGCTCTCTCATTCACAGTAATGCCCCTGGTGCCTAATACAGAGCCTGGCACATAAATGATGGCTAGTAAGCTTTTCAAAATTAAGTTGAATTGGATTTTTGAACCTCTTGGGGAGCAGCCGCTAAGTTTTTCCTTTCCCATTTCTGGTACATACCTTATTTCTTTTTTTTTTTTAAGATTTTATTTATCTATTTCAGAGAAAGAGAGCACAAGCAGGCAGAGGGGCAGAAGAAGGAGAAGCGCTGAGCAGGGAACCCTACGTGGGGCTCCATCCCAGGACCCTGGGATCATGACCTGAGCCAAAGGCAGACCCTTAACCCACTGAGCCACACCTTATACCTTAAGTCTGCAGCCAGAGATGGATGTTTAGGACTGTTCTTCTCTCTTGTGCCTACACACTGCCTCACACATTACAGGTGCTGGGCAACTGTTTAGTGACTGAACAACAGGAGTTAGCCTCTGGCCAGAGGCAGTACAAAGAATGATGAAGCGCGGGCTCAGTGTCAACAGACGGAGTGTTGGGTTCAGTTGTCACTCATTGTCTTTAGGATTCTAGTCAAGTCACTAAAACCTCTCTTAGCTTCATTTTCCTCAGCTGCTTAAAGTGGGGATAATAATAGCACTTAACCAAATTGCGATGTTGGCAGGATACAGTAAAATAATGTGTATAAAGCACAGTAATGAATGGTCATAACAGCCAGCATTCAATACACAACAGCCATCACTACTCTAACTAGCATCATTAAACCATTATAATGGGGCGCCTGGGCGGCTCAGTGGGTTAAAGCCTCTGCCTTCGGCTCAGGTCATGATCCCAGGGTCTTGGGATTGAGCCCCACATCGGGCTCTCTGCTCAGCGGGGAGCCTGCTTCCTCCTCTCTCTCTGCCTGCCTCTCTGCCTACTTGTGATTTCTGTCTGTCAAATAAATAAATAAAATCTTTAAAAAAAAAAACATTATAAAAGCTTCATTATGCCTCTAATGGACAAGGAATTATTAAATAAATGACCACATATATATAGATATAGATAATGCCAAGAAACACTATGATGTCATTAAAAATACCTTAAAATAATATTGACATGGGAGAAATGCTCACCTTCTAATATTAACAAAACATACTAATTTAATAAATATACATGAAGTTTTAACTCATGCAAGTCACAGTGTTAATGCTGAGGATATAATAGCCAAGAAGGGAGCATGGTCACTGGCCACAGGGCACTCTCTGTTCTAGAGTGTGCAAAATAACAAGTGGCACATGAATTGAATAGGTAGTATATCAAACAAGGTTTCTACATACAGCCCCACACACAGAAGCATCTCAGTTATATGAATAAATAAATTACCAGAAGGGAATCCAACAAAATATAATAATGTATTATGGGACTGTAAGTGATTTTTTTATATACTTTACTGCATTTAGATGATATTTACCAAAAATGTACTGGTATTTTAAATGTAAATCTATTGTATGGACTTTTTACAGGGAATCTTAGAACTTCTAAATTCTCTACCTGGAATCCACTCTCTATTCTGTCTTCCTCGGTTTTCATAAGGAAGTAGTAAGTAGGTCAGACAGGACTAACCTCAGCTTCCCGCAGTCTCCACACCTGCCTCCCTTCCCTACGATGCCGAAAGGAGATGTCAGACAATCAGGTCAAAGGCTGCCCTTATCCCCTCTGCTCTCTTTGCCCTCTCTTTGCCATCTCCCTGTCTGCATCTATAACCTCTTCCCAGCTAGCCCATCATCCTGCTCAGGTCTCTCCCAACTTTCGTAAGTCTCCTGGACCCAAGTGGACTACCTCCAAGGCCTACCCTCTCCCTCTCCTTCCACTCACACCTAACATTTTTTAGCATGGTCTAGACACTTCTCTCTTCTTCTTTACATCCCATTCACTCTTCAACATAAATTTGCTTCTATTCACAGGACTCCATAAAAATTGCTCTTGCAAATATCACCCAGAATCTTCATGACCTATTTCCCACAGTACCTGGTACCTATGTGTTCCCTGATTGTATCATATGATAATGAAATGATCTGCTCATAATAAAATAAAAGTTTTTAAATTATAGTTTTATATGTCTAGTTCTCCTACTGGATAGTGAAGTTGTTAAAGTCAGAAACCATATCATATTTGTCTTAACACCCACACATCTCACACTTCCACCCCCAATACTAGCATCTTGTTCAACCTGTGATCAATGAAGTCTTTCCTCCAATTCAATTATCAGGGAACCCACTGAAGTGTCCTGCTAAGTTCAGAAATTTTCCTTGCAATTCTGCCTCATCAAAATTCTTGGGCTTTTTTTTCCCTCCCAACCCGACGTAACTAAATAATTCCTAATAAGGTATTAATAACAACTGATAAGTTGCCTTCTCAAAAAGCATATTAAACTTCAGTGTAGATGTTCAATATCTTATTTCAAAACTAGGATCCCAATGGCAGAAATATTTTTAGAGGAGTTATTTCAGATGGAAGCTGATCATAGTCTCTTGAATCTATGTAAGAATTACTAACAATTACATACTAACAAACTTTTTCAAAATAAGGAGCTGTTCTACTATAATGAGAAATACATATATGACCTTTAAGCTCAATTCCTGGCACAGAGCTTCTAAAACCCTCAAAATTTCCTGAGTGGTAGGGGTGAGGGGAGCATCTGTTGTTATTCCTAATAAGCCCCTATCAACCACACCTGAGCTTATACTCATGCAGTGACTCTTGGTGGGTCCCTACATAGCTTCAGAAAGGAGGCTGGTTGCCAAAGGAATTAAGCTCCTAATTAGAGGGCTGGAACTTTCAGCCCATACCCCAGAGGGAGGGAGAAGGGCTGGAGAATGAGTTAATCACCAATGGCCAATGATCTGATCATGCACATCTACATAATGAAACCTCCATAAAAATGCAAACAACAGGGTTCACAGAGCTTATGAGTTGATGAACACATCCACCTGCTGTGAGGATGATGTACCTCAAACTCCACCAGGAAAGAAGCTCCTATACCAGGGACTCTTCTGGACCTCACTTTATGCACCTCTTTATCTGGCTGTTCATTTGCATCCTTTATAATATCCTTCATAATAAACAAGTAACAATAAGTAAAGTGCTTCCTTGAGTTCTATAGGCCATTATGGCAAATTTCCAAATCTGAGGAGGGAGTCATGGAAAACCCCAATTTGTACCCAAGCTGAACAGCAGTCTGGCGACCTAGAAACCCATACTTGTGTTTGGAGGCTGAAGTAGGGGGCAGTCTTGTGCAACTGAGCCCTTCACCTGTGGGGTCTGTGCTACTCCAGGTAGTTAGTGTCAGAATTCAATAAGACTGCAGGACACCCTGTTGGTGTCTGCAGCAAATTGGAAAATTGCTTAGTATGGAAAACCCCCACACCGGGTGCCAGAAGTTCTGTGAATAAAAAACGGGCCCAGAATAGGAGCTGTGATGTATGTGAAGCTTTTCGATTCCTAATGACCAGTTTCCAGAAAGCCCATTAACCTATAGGGAGGAACAGATGACGTTGGGACGGGCAGGCATGACAGTTACTTATATGGCTCCTCTGGTATCACTAGGATCTCTTTTGCACTTGAATTATAGATCAAAACCAAATCCTTTATCTTAACTGCTTTGTACCAAGAATCCTTCCATTAGAAAGTGGGGAAATATTTCAAGGGAGACATCATGAAAGAATGACATGCTGCTATTATTTCTGTCCAATTGGCCCATTAAGAAAGTCCTCTTTCGAGTATTATGCTTAGAGAAATAAGTCAATCGGAGAAAGACAACTATCATATGATCTCCCTGATATGAGGAAGTGGAGATGCAATGTGGGGGTTTGGGGGGCAGGAAAAGAAAAAATGAAAGAAGATGGGATCGGGAGGGAGACAAACCATAAAAGACTCAATCTCACAAAACGGGCTGAGGGTTGTTGTGGGGAGGGGAGTCGGGAGAGGGTGGTGAGGTGATGGACACTGGGGAGGGTATGTGCTATGGTGAGTGCTGTGAAGTGTGTAAACCTGGCAATTCACAGACCTGAACCCCTGGGGATAAAAATACATTATATGTTTATAAAAAAACTTAAAAAATAATAAAAAATTTTAAAAAAGAAAGTCCTCTTTCACATATAAGTAGTCTTGTCCAGCAGAACAACCAAAGCATTCAAGGCTGTATGATTAATTATGTGGTTCCCACCTAGTAGTCAGGCCTTTCACAAGTAGCCTAGGAGGAAAGCAGGAATTTCACAACAATTACTAAGAATTTACTTGTCTTCTAATTTTATTCTCCTTCTGTGAGGGCAGTGTGCTGGATCTGACCAAACTCTGTCTACCCCAGACTGTTTACCCCTTAGCCTGCTCATTGTGCCCCTTGGCCTGCACACTCAGAGTAGCCAGACAGAAATGGGCCCAGAAGGATTGTGTAAAGGAAGGTACTTGCTTAGTTTTGCCCAAGCGAGGCATCAGTGACAGTAAAGTAGGGATGTCCAATTATTTTCCTTGGAAAAGGCCTAACAGTTTTTATCCCATTCTGAAAGTCCCTATCCTTGAAAAGTTATTGTTTAAAACCATATAATGGGATATAATGAAGAAAAATTAATATGAATAAGCAAAAACTGCAAATATTAGAAGACATCCTATATTTTGGAACTACAGAGTAGCCAGTAAGTCCATTTTAGGATCTACTGTGAGGTCAGGAGTCCTTCCTCTTGCCAAAAAAAAGTGTGTGGTTCACCACAAGAATGTTTGCCTACCCCCTGCCTATTAGCCCTGTGAGGAAATATATCACCAAGCTCATGATGACCATCTTTTACTGTTTACAAAATGGTTTTGCCTGTATGATCCATTTAATTTTCATTCCCAATATAACATGTAAGAAGAATTTTTATCTCTGTTTCACAAATGAGGAACAGAGGCTTAAAGGAGAAGAGGATTTGGACTGAGAACACAATGCTACATTCCATTTCCCTGCCATGAAAATTGACTCTCTCTCTGTAATCTGACCTGAAACTGACTCTGTCTTCTCCTGCTAAGGCTTTCCTTTGCTTTCTTTCAGTCAGTACTTGCAAAGACTCCTCAAATCTTGATTTGCTTTTACCCCCTTCTCTTACTCTCTCATCTGAAATCGAACTGCCGTGTGCCTGGCAGGCCCATGCCTGGGCCATTCCAGTCCCTGCCTCAGTGATTTCAAAGTTCCTAAATCCTCACCATTTAGCACCTGGTTCCTTTTTATGTGCTTCCACCCTAACCCATGCTCCTTGAGCCTCCTCAAAACTTTGCCAGTCATCCTACAACATCCCACCGTCTGACATAGCAATCCACCAGATTGCTTTAAGCTCAGCCACAGAACATGATCATGGACGTGCCAGGATACCCATAAGGGATAGAATTCGTTGTAGAGAGACCCATTAGATTATAGAAATCCTGGCATGTGAATCCCATTCTTCTCCAAACTCTAGCACTTTCAATACAGTGGCCCTTTTCCTACAAATTACAATCTACCCTCTTCCACCACTGAGTCTTTAGGGCAACAACCTGATCAGCTCAAAATTAGTTATGATCTCCCTGATATATAGGTTGATTATTTGACCAACAGTGGTCCCTTCCAGCCCTTAGTGCTTATGATAAAACTGATATTCTACAGTGAGACAAGCCACATGACCTCTAATCTTCTTCCATTAGCAACCAGTTTAAAATTCATTTACTACTATGAAAGCTAGGAAAGGAAAGAAAAAAACAGGCTAAGAATGAGATGCCTAGAATTAATGTGTGCAGATTTGATGCTATATTTGTCACAGAATTAGCATATGTTCTGACTTGTCCAAATAGCTTTCTCTTTCTCCTCTCTGTCCTCTTCCAGAACACCCAGCGTTGGCTGGAATGTAGGACAGAATTTCCCACAACACAGAGACATCATGCATATGTCTCTAATTTCACAAAATGACAAACTGGAATGGCCCTGGGAGCCAAAAATTTTATTTCATTCTTCTCTCTGATACACTAGTTAGGCCAATGGATTTCCTTGTCCTTTAGTACCAATCAGACACTTACGGCAGGCTTGAGAAAGGAGGGAGTAAACCCCAAGTATCTCACTGCTATGCTGCTAATGGGAATTTACAAGAAGCTGGACAACTCAGACCCAGCCAAATCACAATCAGCCCAGGAAGGAATTTCATATGTTTTTAATGGTGGGGAAACTACTGCATTTCCCCCTGCAAAATATAAATGGAAAGACCCCATCTGAAACCTAGAGCATCCCTCGAAACTGGAGCAGGGTGTATGAAATATGTCACCCCACTGCTGAGTCTCATTCTGCAATGGCAGGCAATGATCTTGAGTCTCAGAACATGGACTTTGTGATGAAAGCTAGCACCTAGGAAACAAGATGATTTCTGGATTCTCTTGCTTAGAGTTCTCGAAAACACAGTGATGTGTTTTGTGTATAGATAACTTAAAAACATCAGGAATGAGGACCAGATAGTATTTTCAAAGGCTTCGTATTTGATTGGATTATTCTTATGAAGAAATGATAATGGATAAAAAATGTTGAATAAAATTCAGGGAATGGTACATGGAATTAGTCACTCCCTTGAAGAGAAGTATGAGATCCCAAAATAGAGCAGTCTGGAAGGTATATTAATTTTAAATCAGAAATCCTGAGCTTTAATCTTAGACTTCTCTTTAGGTGAGGTGAGCTGAACCTTACCTTTACCCCCTACAAAAATGGGAGGGATCAGCAGAGCATTCCTTAGAGAAGGTGGGCTCACAGGTCCTCGAAAAACACAATTATGATACAGCACTTGATAAAGAGCAGACCCAATTAAAGGTTAAGGAAATTTTCACTTTGATAACCAACCATCTATGTTTGGGCTGCCTCAAAGGCACAGCCAAGATGAGGCCTTAGGCACAACTGTCTGGTTTGACATGTAACCCCAGGAAGCAGGAGAGAGAGATTGGGGAGAGTCAAAAAAAAAAGCTGGGGGTGGGGGACCAACACGATGGTTCATTATCAAGGTCACTGGTGTGAGCAACTTGGGCTCAATTCCACCAGGATTCCTGAGAAGGATAAGGAATGCCTGCTAGAAGGGACAACCAGATTGTGGCAGAGCACTATGCACCCATTCTGGTCCCCACTGGCTGAAGCCTGGTGCCAGGGACCCTAACTCTAGCAAGCTCCTGCTGCACCTGGAGAAGGACCTGGGGTAGAATGAAGAGAAACACGAGTTGAGAGCTTGTGGTGGGGTCCAGCAGCCCACAGTGTATGTGCACTCCCATGAAGCAGCTACCACAGCTGAGGCTAAAATCAGTGGGGTCTGGTGGACTTGCATGTGGGTGCCCAATTGCCTCCTATTCTGACCTAAGGCTCTCTCACAATTCACCCTCGATTATTCCTTCCTCAGAGATGGTAAACAATACCCGAACAATACTTTCTTCATTATCAACTCGAATGCCATGGTGACTTGAAGACTCACATCCCTCCGTGGAATTAAAGGTCTCTGCACACATGACTCCTGATGCTTAGCCTTCTTTCCCTGCCTGTTCCTCCTCAACCTACTTTACCATCTGTACCCAGCTTAAAAATTATGTGCTACAGGAGACTTGCCCTCACCCTCACAGGTCAGTTGCCCAAACTGTGTTCACCCATGGAACACTGGATAGCTTGTTTGTGCTGTTATTCACTTTTAAAAGCATACTGCTCAGGATGCTTGGGTGGCTCAGTGGGTTAAGCCTCTGCCTTCGGCTCAGGTCATGATCCCAGGGTCCTGGGATCGAGCACCGTGCTGGGTTCTCTGCTCAGTGGGGAGCCTGCTTCCCCCTCTCTCTCTGCCTGCCTCTCTGCCTACTTGGGATTTCTGTCAAATAAATAAAATCTTTTAAAAAATAAAATAAATAAAAGCATACTGCTCTTCTAACCACACTCATATATACATATGCTAACATGCACACACACCATATAATTTATTAGTACTGAAAGGCCAAGTAATTTACTCTTTTTCTAGCAAATATATTCCCAAAACCTATCATAGCCCCTGGCACAAAAGTTAATGAATAAATTTTTGTTAAATGAACTGATGAGTGAAAGAATGAATAAATGAATCAAGGGAAGTGAAAACATCTGTTGTCACTAAAATTGACCTGAAAGTCTACTTTTCTTAGGAAGTCCCTTCTCCCTGTTTCCTTCAGAGTGATTATTCCAGAGCTTTCTCTCTAGCATCTCTTGCCTGGGCCCTTCTGGGAAGAAAACATGCAAGTCAATTGCTACAGAGTGTCCTTGGGATTTCTGTCCTCTATGTCTCTGCACTATTCCCAGCAGGCTGTGACCCAAGGGTCACTTTGCTTGTTTTGTAGGGAGCACACAAAGAGTAAGCAACACTGTTAGCTTAATTCTGGCCCTTCCATTTCCTTCCTTAGCTTCTGACAATAACCCTTTCTTGCTGCTAAAAGCAAGGCTGATCTCTGTCACTGACAGTGTCCTCCCTGCCTCTCTTTCCTCTTGGTTTATCACTCTCAAAGGACGACAACCCTGCCCAAGAGCAGAGACAAGAAGAGGCACATGGAAACCCACTGTTAATAAGCTGTGCCCTTCTCACCACAAGGAGCCAAGGAAAAAAAGATGTAATCAGGGTCAGAGACCCTCTGACTCAACCCCCAGATGACCTAACAATGGCTAGAAGAGCACAGAACATCCCAGGAGTGTGAAAACCTTCCCCACAGCATGGGGAGGAAGAGCAGTGCAGGGTCTGGAGACCACAGCAGATGACGGGCCACTGTGCTCCCATGAGCAGGCAGAATACCACACTGGGGGATTCCACACAGGATAGGTTCCGAAGGGCACCAAGTCTGCCCAAGAAACATCTGCACAGGTAAATGGACCTGAACTCAGGTTTACAACTGCCACCTAAAAGAAGAAACTTAAGTCCAAATCCCGCATGACAAATGTGTGGCAAGGATCTGGTAACTGCTGAGATTTCTTCGCACACCATGCTACTCCTTGTCTCCTTGGTTCCTGCTGTCTTTTCTGCCTGGATGTTCCGTCCAACCCTCCATCCCGCACCTCTCACCTTGTCCCCTGTGCCTCTCTCCCAGGAAGCCTTCCCTGAACCCCACAGACTCTTCTCCCTGTCACTGCACTTGCCACAATGCGTGCCTCACTGCTACTCTCAAAGTATCCAGAGGAGGGACCCAGCTTATTTCTCTTTATACCCCCAGGCCCTAAGACAGTGTCTTGCCTATAGTAGGTCCCTCAATAAACACCAAATAAATGAATAAATGAATAAGTGAATGAATGAACGTACTCACAAAAATTGTTTGGAACCAGATCTTCAAGAGAACGCAGAAGATATTTGCAAGAGTAGGCATAAAACAAGAGCTAGACTATCAATGGATATGAGACTGAATCCCAAATTCCTGGATCCCAAAGTCCTGGGCAATCGCTCCTTAAAACCCCACTACCAGAAGTCAAGATTGGTCTAAGGTTTGGAGATGAAACTGACTTTATAGATCAAAGTCCCAGAGCTTTTTTTTTTTTTTAAGATTTTATTTATTTGGGAGAGGGAGAGAGAGGGCGTGCAACAGAGCAACAGAGTGGTGAAGGGCAGAGGGAAAAGCAGACTCCCCGCTGAGCGGGGAGCCTGATGCTGGACTCAATCCCAGGACTCTGAGATCATGCCCTGAGCTGAAAGCAGATGCTTAACTGACAGCCACCCAGGCGCCCAGCCCCGCAGCTCTGACCCTTGGTTGCAGAGCCAGAAGCCACAAAGAATGACAGTATTTGCAGTGGGCTGATTTTTTCATTCCCCTGGCTTGGCAAGCGTCGGAGAAAATTTGGGAGTGGCAGATGGACAGAAAGAGAATGAAGTGGCTTTGTTACTGGGGGTAGAAACAGTACAACTATCATTGATCTAATGAAATCTCACCAACCTAGTTTTTTTTTTCCTTCCTCACTCAGTGTGCTCCAGCCCCATCAGCCTTCTCAGTCTGTTAAATATGCCAAGTTCTCTCCTGCCTCAGGGCCTCGGAACATGCTATTTTTTTCTGCCCTGAATAGTCTGAGTCTACCCATACTTTAAAAGATCAACTCCTTCTCTGTAGGTTTCAGCTTAAATATTAATCCTCATGAGGATTTTTTTGGTTACTGTATTACAAATAAGTGCTCCCATCACACCCTGTTTTAGTCTGCTTGGGTTACTATAAGAAAATACCACAGAGTGGGTGGCTTGTAAACAACAGGAACTTATTTCTCATTGTACTAGAGGCTTGGAGGTCTGAGAGCAAGGAGCCCCAGATGTGGTGTCTGCTGAAGGCTCACTTCCTGGTTCACAGATGGCCATCTTCTGGCTGTGTCCTCACATGGTGGAAGGGGCAAGGGAGCTTGCTGGGTCTCTTTTATAAAGGTGCTAATCCCATTCACGAGGGCTCCCCCCTCACAGCCTAACTGCTTCCAAATATCATCACACTGGAGATTAGGTTTCAACATATGAATTTGAGGGGGACACAAAACTCAGTACAACCCATTAATCTCAACCTCTTCTTTTTTGCCTTCATCATGATATTTATACAATTTGCAATTACTTTATTTATTTACCCAGTTAGTAGTGGTGTGTATGTCAGGGAGAAGGGGTGATCTCTCATACTGGAACATAATTTCCTAAGGACAGGGACTTTGTCCAATTTGTTCACTGTGTTATCATTGCACCTAACACATCACTGGTACCTCATAAGAGGTAATTGTCTGTCTCATTGTTGAGTTCACTGTGATTGTCAAAAGGATTTCTTTAGCATATATAAACTGAATTCATATATCAAATTATGAGCTCTTGCATGAGCTTCTCCATTTCTCCACATACTTCACGCATCTTGTATCAGAAAGCATTTCTTAATGCATGCAGAACCATGTCAGCATTCAGTAATGTGTATTAAAGGATGCTGTGTAGGTCTGTGTTGGCCTGGTGAATAAATCCCTCCTAATAAAAGAAAATGAGATTTCATGATTAAGGGGTTTAGAAATAATCAAGAGAGGGTTAAAAATAAAACTAGCGGAGGCAGAGCAGACCAAAGAATAGCTACTGGCATGCTTTCCAAAACGATGTCCCAGATTATGATTTTATGAGAAAAAAATAAAATAATCACTTGCCAAGCCATCTAAAAAGGATGAATTTTGGGAGAATTTAGAAATGGAACACTGATAGGCCTATACGGTCTAGCTTCTCTCAGCAACCTAGAAGTTTCCCAAAACTCATTTTCCTGCCATTCTGAGAGTTCCCTAATCTGATTCCCATCATTCTGGTAATGTGGTGGCATGAGTAGCCTGGTCTTCATTACCCAAACTGAGCTACTAAGTTAAAAAAAAAAAAAAAATACACCACCACCAACAACAACAACAAACTTGCCTTAAGGAAACAAAATGAACTCTTTCTGGTTCCATGTGTTTGATGACGTCCCTGCTCTGGCCCTGGGCAATTTAAACCTTAGCCTGGTTTTTATCCCCTTGTGTTTGTCTCATCACAGCAGGCAAACCACGCTCGACCATCGTTAAACTAGGTTTCAAAAAACTAATGAATTATATAAACAAAACGTTCCTTCATACACACAATGTTAACAGCTTTGTCTTCTGCTTCAGAAGGCTTGAAAACGAACATCACTTTCAAAGTCAGAGAACAGACTTTCCCAGTCATCCCTGTATCCAGCTCACTCCCATCCAATCTGCAAGGTTCCTTCCCAGCTCTGCCACCCCTTGGAAGTCTGCTCTTGCTCCAGCCCACAGTAATCAACCTGAACTCTCCTAGATGAACCCAAGCAGTTCAATTTTGTACTATTTTCTATTTGTAAAAGGTCAAGGAGGAACAAAGTGGGACATAGGCTGAGAATTGGGAAATAAGAGGCAGTAAATTATTCCAAGGACTGTTTTGTACATTATGTAGGCAATCTCATTTAATCTTCACCACAGCTCTGTAAGTGAGAATTATTCTTCACCTTTTTCCAAATGAGGAAACTGAGGTTCATGAGAGACTGAGAAACTTACACACAGTTCAGAGCCAGGAAAACAGAAAATCAATTTGGACCCAGGTCTTGACTTTACAACTCATGCTCTTTCCCATACATTGCAGCATCAGTTTTATCTCCTCCCCTATCTCATCTCTAAGCACAGGTCATGCAAGGAGGGAGACCAGGAAGATAAAGAAAGGGAAAACTTCAGCATGTTCAGGAATAAACATTATATCAGGCATCTATTAGGTATAAAGCAGAGCACTCAGAACTTTGGAGAAAGCAGAGGGGAGATTACATCGTGGTGAGAGAAAGAGCCATTTATACAGCCCTGGGCATATGGTAGAGATGCTCCTGACAAAGTAAATGCAACACAGATATATGATATCCAAAACAAGGAGATAATTAAGCCTCTACAGACTCTCTACTGATCAAACCACATCTGTAGTGTGTGTTGCAGTTGTAGTCACCAGAGGATGTGCTGTGGAATCCACAAGAAGAGCAGAGGATATTTGGTCTGGAAAAAAGAACCCTTTAAGGAATCATGGTTAAGTCTTCAAATACCTAAAGACCTAGCTTTTATGAACAAGATACTTGGAAATTTCTGTGTGCCTCTAGAAAACAAAACCAAAATAAAGAAGTAATGTTATAGGAAAGCTCACTTTTGTTTCTGCTGGACAGAAGAACTTGGACAGTTCTAACAATCTGAAAACAGAACAAACCACTTCTAGATCTTGCTAATTCCCACCACTGACAAGTTCACATAGCCCGAAAGACCATTTAACAAATATATGGCAGAAGAAATCCATGTATGGGGAATTTAGTGTGGGTTAAAGCCCTCCAAAATCTCATTCAACTCTGATTCTTCAATCCCAATTGCATGTAATAGAGTTTTCTCCCATTGCAAGGAAATCAGTACCCATTGCCTATTGCTGCCATAACAAATCACCACAAACTTGGTAGCTTAAGACAATACAAAGTAAACATCTCACCATTCTGCAGGTTAGGAGTCTGACACAGGATTCACTGGGCTAAAAATCAAGGTATCAGCAGGATTGCCTTCATTTTTGTAGGCTCTAGGGGAGAATCTATGTTCTTGCTTTTTCCAGTTTCTTGGCTCATGGCCCCCTTCATCCATCTTCAAAATCACAATGGCAGGCTGATATCCTCTCAGAGTGTATCACTCCAACCTCTTCATTAGTTCCTTTTCCATTTTTAAGATCCCTTGAGATCACTCTGGGCCCACCCAGATAACCCAGAATAGTCTATGTTAATTACTAATAATCTTAATTTCATTCATACCTTTTTTTTAAAATTTCTCTTCAGCGTAACAGAATTCATAGTTTTTGCACCACACCCAGTGCTCCATGCAATGTGTGCCCTCCATAATACCCATCACCTGGCTCCCCCAACCTCCCAACCTCCGCCCCTTCAAAACCCTCAGGTTGTTTTTCAGAGTCCATAGTCTCTCATGGTTCATCTCCCCCTCCAATTTCCCTCAACTCCCTTCTCCTCTCCATCTCCCCATGTCCTCCGTGTTATTTGTGATGCTCCGCAAATAAGTGAAACCGTATGACAATTGATTCTCTCTGCTTGACTTATTTCACTCAGCATAATCTCTTCCAGTCCCGTCCATGTTGCTACAAAAGTTGGGTAGTCATCCTTTCTGATGGAGGCATAATACTCCATAGTGTATATGGACCACATCTTCCTTATCCATTCGTCCGTGGAAGGGCATCTTGGTTCTTTCCACAGTTTGGCGACCGTGGCCATCGCTGCTATAAACATTGGGGTACAGATAGCCCTTCTTTTCACCATATCTGTATCTTTGGGGTAAATACCCAGTAGCGCAATTGCAGGGTCATAGGGAAGCTCTATTTTTAACTTCTTGAGGAACCTCCACACTGTTCTCCAGAGTGGCTGCACCAACTTGCATTCCCACCAACAGTGTAAGAGGGTTCCTCTTTCTCCACATCCTCTCCAACACACGTTGTTTCCTGTCTTGCTAATTTTGGCCATTCTAACTGGTGTGAGGTGTATCTCAATGTGGTTTTGATTTGAATCTCCCTGATGGCTAGTGATGATGAACATTTTTTCATGTGTCTGATAGCCATTTGTATGTCTTCATTGGAGAAGTGTCTGTTCATATCTTCTGCCCATTTTTTGATATGATTATATGTTTTGTGTGTGTTGAGTTTGAGAAGTTCTTTATAGATCCTGGATATCAACCTTTTGTCTGTACTGTCATTTGCAAATATCTTCTCCCATTCCGTGGGTTGCCTCTTTGTTTTGTTGACTGTTTCCTTTGCTGTGCAGAAGCTTTTGATCTTGATGAAGTCCCAAAAGTTCATTTTTGCTTTTGTTTCCTTTGCCTTT
>PISX010018933.1:0-39277 GCA_004024625.1 Mellivora capensis
AAAAAAAAAAAGGGTCATTTATATAGTGTTTATTCTGTCCAAATTGGTATATACTGGTGAGTGAGTGAAATTATTTCCTGACTTTTTTTTTCCCATTTCTTTCGCCATTTATTTAAGATAAATGAGCTAAAATGACAGAGGAAGAGAAATGCAATTGACTTTGTTGTATTAGAATTTTGGCTGAGTGCATTTGGTAATTCAATCAAATCCTTCTGTCAGTACCAATTTGTTATAGCATTTGATAGTCTACTAACAATAAGAATTTTACCATAATAATCTGACCTTCCACAAACTAGGAATAAACTTTCAGCGCATCAGTTCCAAGGAAACAAGTGGCTCTCTGGATTTGCTAGCAGTTTTCCATTTTACTTTGGCAATTTTATAAGAAAAAAGTAACATTTTAGACTTAATTAGACACAAGGTAGCAATAAGTAGTACTCTTTCTTTTCCTTTATTTTTAACCTGCAATTCCATATCTATTTTGTATCAGTTTTCTATATGCATAGTTATGTTTCTGGATTCTGCTCTCTTCTTTTAATATTTATAAATTTTCTTTCCAAAACATAATTTCCTAGTAACCATGGTTTTTAGTTATGTATTACTGCATTAAAAATTATACCTAAGCTTAGAATAACAGCACATGTTTATTATCTCATACTATTTCAGGGTCATCTTCTAAATCTGACTTCATCATGTGGTTCTCAGTCATGGTCTCTCAGGAGGTTGTAGTTCAAGTACTGTTTGGGCTATAGTGTCAGCCTGGGGGAAGATCTACATCCAGATTTGATCTGTGTTGGTCCCTTACCACCTAGAGCTTTACACAGGCTGCTTCATAACAAGATAACCAGATTCCCAAGCCACAGAGAGAGCCATCTGAGGAAGAGTGAGAAAAGTACACTCAAGGCAAAAGCCACAGTCTTTTTACTTTTTCACATATTATCCAAATTAGCATCACATTATATCTGCTGTATGCTATTTATTACATTTAAGTCAGTAAATCCAGGGACACTTAAGGTGGGAGGATTACAGTGTGTGAAGACCAAGAAGTGCAAAGCATTGAACTCCATCCTAGAAGCTGCCTACCACAAGGTGTATTTAAAATTAGAATTCCTATCTGGCAGGGAAGTGCAACTAATGTATCCTTCTTTGGGAATATCTTGTCTATCCTTGGGTCTTTATTATTTTATATAATGTTAATAAACTTACCAAGTTTCCAAGAGAATAAAATGTGTATTGCCAATTTGATTTAAACTGCATTGAAATGCTGAACCTATTTGAAGATTGGTAAGTTTGTAATGTTGATCATTCTTATCTGTGAAAATGGGTTAAATGTTGATTTTATGCATCCTTTAAAGTCATGCCATAAAGTTTAATTTTTTCTCTTTTAAAGTGCTCATATTTTGTGTTAGATGTATTCACTAATTGTTATTTCATGTATTTATGTAGTTATTTAACATCTAGTATCTCCATCCTTTCTACTAAATTCATGGATTAAAGAATTGAACAAAACAGACAAAAATCCCTACACTTACATAATTTATACTTATTTAAAAAAGAACTAGAACAAGAGTATAAACAAATTAAGTTATGTTTACAGATTACATAGTGAAAGTGTTATAAAAATAAGATGAGGAGAGAGGAAGAATAAGGAAAGAGAACTTGACTTTAAACATCATGGTTAGGTATCTCCCACTGAGAAGTTAGAATTTGAGAAAAGACTTGAAGCTGATGAGTGAACAATCCAGGTGAATAGCAGGTGAGACAGTATTTAAGGCAGAGAGCCAAGGAAATGACAAATCCTGGAGGACTGTGCAGGCTTCGTTTGATTTAAAAGATCAGTGAGGCCTTTGTGACAAGATCAGAGAGAATAAGTTGAAGATGACACCAGATCTGAGTGGGAAGCTAGATCCTCTCATCCCTGTTATCCATTTTAATAGCCATTAGTTCTTCTCTGAATGAGATAGGAATGGATGGTTTTTGAGCAGAAGAGGAATATAATATGAATTACTTTTATTAAGATCCCTATGGAGGCTGTTGCAGATAGCCATGTGGAATGGAAATTTAATCCAAAATGGAGTAATGTATGTGTTAATAGGTCACCAAATTATTGGTGTATTAGAAAGTATAACTAAAAAAATAAAAAAGGTAAGATATAGCTTATGAAAGAAAAAAGGGTGTTGAAGATGATTTTAGGGAATTTTACATGAGGAACTAGAAAGATGTATTAGCCATCAACCGATATACAAATATGAGACATATTTGACTTGGTGGCAAAAAATTAGTAATTTGCTAAAAATCATCCAGGTGAATTTATGTTTGAAAAATAAGTTTGAAGTCTAAGCTTCTGCATTAATCTTTTACATCTTCTATTCATTGTAACTCCAGGATTCCCCTTTTATCCTTTGCTTTGGGTCCTATGTTTTCTTTTTAGTTTTTTTTTTTAAGATTTTATTTATTTATCTGACAGACAAAGATCACAAGTAGGCAGACAGACTGGCAGAGAGAGAGGGGGAAGCAGGCTTCCTGCTGAGCAAAGAACCCGATGTGGGGCTCAATCCCAGGACCTTGAGATCATGACCTGAGCCAAAGGCAGAGGCTTAACCCACTGAGACACCCAGGTGTCCCTCTTTTTAGTTTTTATTTCATTTTTGTATATGCCATTTTTTGGTCAGAAGCCAGAAATTAATTTAAAAATCAACAAAATAAGTGAAAATATCTATTAGAGAGTGGATAGTGTACTGCAGATAAATAGAAGGATGTGATAATGCAATACTTAGTGTTTGGTTGAGGAAAGACCTTTCCTCTGCAATGGGGCCATTAAGGCTGAGACATGAAAAGATAAGATATCAGCTACATGAAAACCAAGGAAAAGCATTTTTCAAGAAAAGCAGCCAACTATTGGAAAGATCCTGGGGCAGGAACTGTCTGGAGCATTTTTAAAAGCCAGCACCATTGGAAAATAGAATGTGGGAGAGTAGACAGTTCTGTAATCCAATTTCAAAAGGTGGTGCTTTATTCTTACTGCCTTGGGAAACCAGTAAAACAATTTAAGCAGGGAAATTCCATAAATAATTTTGTTTGGAATAACTGGCTATGTCAAAAGTGAATTATAAAGGCCTGATAAGAAGCAGAGAGGCCATAATGTATGCATTTAGTAGCTTAAGAGACAGAGAGTAGTGATATGGATGGTTGTAGTAGATATGGAATATGTGAGGGAATTTAATATACATCTTAAAGAGATTGAAGAATTTAATGATGGATGAGATAAGGTTTGGGGAGGGGAAGAACCAAAAATATGTCCTTGATTTTTATGTTGGGTAGATGTGATAGGTAAATAGAATCAGGAAAAACTGAGGAGGCAGTAGTCACGGGGGAGGGAAGGAATCCATCATTCTGTTTGTGTCTATGTTAACATTACTGTGCTTTAGGTTGTCAAATGCAGATATCAAGGGAATTTATACATGCAAGATCTGTGGAGATGACGGAGCTGAAAAATCGTAGATTAGGAGTCAATAGTATGTATGGTATTTACAGGCATGGGAAAAGGTGATCAGAGAGGTAAAACTAGAGAAGCAAAGGCAAATGCTTAAAAAATACTGTTTAAAAACTGTATCAGCTTATGTACTGAGTTAATTGGGAGTGAAAATACTTGACAAGACTCTAATACGCTGCATCAAAGACAGTGTATTTTTACCTTTAGGTACTTTAAGGACTCTTTAATAAATTTGCTTAAATCTGCAGTCATAACACCCCTTGTACTTAGAGAGAGAGTTCCTACCACATTCTCAACTTTTATTTCTTCAGTCTTTCAAGATACATTTTCTATTACAGACTGTCTCTAATATTGAGTGACCTTTCTCTATAACAAACTGGTCTGAAATACTAACATGGTATAATGTCAAAGATCTTACACCATCTGTCTTTGTACGTACTTTGTATTAATCATTCACCCAAAAGGTTATCATATATACTTTAAAAGGCCATAGACCTTTAGATCCATTATTATTTGTTCACAGTGTCATTGCAATGTAATAAATCATTAGACTATTTATGTATTAAAAAACACCACTGAAAACCTTAAATAAAGCTAGCCACTATAATTGAATCAATGTTGACCATGTTTAAATGAGAATGCACTTATTACCAAAGGAAAACATTAGGGACTAGAATAAAGTTAGTTAGAAATGGAAAGGAAGTCAATTTAGAGTTTCTGACAATACAGAATATATGGGGGTAAATTGTTTGGTGATCCATCTGAAAACAGAAGATTGCTATTCTTAAGGACATCAAGAAGTTTCAGCTGTATCTTATTAAATTCCTTTATCACAATCTTGTTGAAAAGTAGAACTGGCTGATCTGACTTTCCTACAGAACCAAGGCTAATCTCTTGAATGTTGGTTATACACGTTACAGCACTTCCTACTTCTCATTCTTTCCATTACTGAACATATTTGTTCTCTTTTAGACAAGAAGCTCTTTATTATGCTTTTAGTTCTCTAAAAGGAGCTTTTGATGTAAAAATGTCTCATATTTGTAATTATAGTCTTAGCAATGGAATATTTAACTCCTTTTCACTTTTAATAATTCATATACACATCTATCTCAAGCCACAGACTGATACTGCTTTTAAAATATTTTGCAAAGTGTACAGGGCAAAAATGCAACATCAATTTATTAGAGTGTGACATTTAAAAACTTTATTTTCTAAAACAGAATTTAATGAAGAAGAAAATTATCACTTTTTGTAAATCGCCTTCTGTCACATCAAAATATTGTGTCTAACAACAAAATATTGTGAAGCCGCATGAAATTCATGGATCCTGTGAAATCCCTGTGTTTTCTTAAAAGTAATTACACACAAAAAGGTATGTATGATCTTCTCTTGCTCTGTTTTGGATTGTAGCATCTTTTTTTTTAAGTTGATGCTGAAATAGTAAAAACATTAGGTGAAATGATGCAAATAAATAAATTAGTGAATTATTAAAACTAGGGCAACAAAAAAGTATAAAGGAATGTAGACTAGATGTGAACAGCATTTGGTGGTCTTAATATTAATTCAACCAGTTATTATGCAATCCTAGCTATAAAATGGGTAGGACAGATGTGTGTGTGTGTGCATACACATGTGCTTGTGTATGTATGTTTACTAACGTGTGTATTCTGTGTGCATGTGTATGTATAAGTGTTGGATATGGTATTTGCAATGCAAGGGACCTAATTGTTAGTTTCAGAAGAAAGTCATGAATTAATGCCTAAATTATTTTTAAAGGATTACAGGGGAAAAAAAAGGGAAGAAGAGTGGAAACATGTTATTTTTTAAATGTTTGCCCAAATACTAATAAGTATGTTATTTAAAACTACTTTGCTTAATACCAAAGAAAAAGTTAAAAAGAGCTGAAAGTTTTCCCTTTAGGAGATAAGAATCAAAGGGGTAGAAGTGTGTGGGAAAGAGATCTGCTGTTCTGTTTGGGGTTAGTAACTGTTTGTCTAAGCCACTTCATTTACACTGTTTCATAAATTTGTGATTTACATATGTCTGGAGCTCTTTTCAACTTGTGTTTTGCTGGCTAACCATTATGACAACCTCTGTTTTGGCTCAACCAAGCTTAGCCCAAGTAGCAGGCACAACCCAGCATCTCTTTTCCTTATGTCCACAGCAAGTGTCCCTCACCTCCCCCTCAATTTTTTCCTGTGACCTCGAGACATGCAAATCCATGGGCCATGCATATCAGCCTCACATGTCTGACCTTGAAGAGACATTAAAGCAAAGTTTTGAGTAATGAAAGATAGAAGCCAGCAGATTAATGCTTATCCTTCCACTCCAGGGCTGGGTTGTAACAAATACTGTTTCTCAGAAAAATGGTTTCATTTGTTACAGACTTCATGGTAACTACCCGGGTAACA
Organism: Mellivora capensis; assembly: GCA_004024625.1. Classification (NCBI taxonomy): domain Eukaryota; kingdom Metazoa; phylum Chordata; class Mammalia; order Carnivora; family Mustelidae; genus Mellivora; species Mellivora capensis. The sequence continues at coordinate 5,905 of PISX010018933.1, forward strand.
TCTGGTTTTATTTCCTCCCTGGCATTCCCTGTTTTGCTCACCTGTTCCCCGCTCTGGTTTCTTTTGGGTTGTATGTCCTAATAAAGTAGTATCCTGAGTGTTTGCCTCAAGGTCTCCTTTGTGAAGAGCCCACAATAAAAGAGCTGGTACCAGAAATAAACTGGTGGTAAAATATGGCATGTATTCACTTCACAAGTGTTAAGGATTTCACCTTTGATTAATTGAGATTAGGTGTAAGTGGATGGAGAGGTGCTGGATTTATGGGAACTGTGGCTCTTGAATGGTACGAGAGCAACGATAATGATAATGACTGAAGAGTGGATGGGCTTCTGTTAATGACATTGAAAGGCTTGCAGAAAGAAAATTATAGGCTCAGGGCAAGCCAACTGGAAATTGAAGGTGTGCGGTAAAACTGTAAAAGCAAAGAGCTTCTGTGGCAGTGTTGGGTAGACTGTCATCTCTTATTGGCTTAGGGCAGCTTTTAAGCTTTTATTGAAAATTAAGCCACAGACCTAATTGTAAAAGTAGCAAAGCTGACAATTAAAATTAATAGCTAGCTTTGACAGTGTTCTTATGCTATGGTAAGTCTCTGTTAAGTAAATATTGGGGACTTTCAAACTGGCAAGGAGATTGAGGAAATTGAACCTGAAAATATCAGACTGTTATATTCCTCTGAACCCTCTGGGCCTACATAAACAGAATACCACTTCCAGTATTACGTGTGAGGAATGTCCTCCTGCCTAAACATATACAGTGGCCTCACAGGAAGCAAGTTACCCACAAGGTGATGGTTTTTCTCCTCAGTGTCTGTCTATATCACCTCTCATTGTCTTCAGGCCATTAATCAGGACCATTCCTCAGAGCCCAGGAAAGGGCTGTGTGATTCATCCATCAAAAAGAAATTTGCCATAAAGAGTATAGAATCTGGTAAATAAGTCATTCAAAACCTGGGGCAAGACTTCATAAGTAGACTGGAAAGTGTAGGAGTAGGACTAATGAGATACAAGTTTGTATTGTAGAGAATTTATTGATATGGCCTCAACTGTTGCTCACGATTCTATATCCTGGAAGGGAAATTGGACCTGGTCCTTATAGTTTTCTTGAATGTCTCCTCGAAAGTTGAGCATGATGATAGCCTAGAATAAGTGAGGTGAACATGACAGTACCATCTTGTTGGAGTATTGAGGACGGGATAAGGAGTTTTAGAGTATATTTAGCACGTAACATCTAAGAATTCTGTTTTCTGGATAAGCCCAGAAAATACTCCCTTCACTGGAAAATAAGGAATGTAGTTGAGGGGACTACTGTTATTTTTGATGGACTCCATGGTGGTTATTCTCTGAAGATGAGAGTTAATAGTGGGCACTGCTGTCATGTAAATTGCATCCATAATATCACTGATATTGGAGATTTTAGAATGATAACATGTAAATGTCAAAAGTGAGGGGAAAAGAATGCCATAAAAGATAGAAGGCCAGAGTTATAATCAAGGTATTTGAACACCAGTGAGCTGATAAAACAGGCTGATTCATCCTGATACTCCTAGGGGCAGGATAGGTATACAGCTAACTACATTGTTTCTTGAATTGTCTGAATTCAGTAATAATAAATTAATAACAAGATACAAACAAACAAACAAACAAAAACAACCAGAGCAAACAACTAAAGTTTAGTACTTCGTGAAAAGTTGTCTCCCATGCAGTGCCCAGATGTAAATCTGTCAATCTCTTGATCACAAAGTGCTGAGTCCTCTTTTTTATTATTATTATTTTTTTAAAAATGTTTCAGTGTTCCAAGATTCATTGTTTATGCACCACACCCAGTGCTCCATGCAGTACGTGCCCTCCTTAATACCCACCACCAGGCTCACCTAACCCCTCATCCCCTCCCTTGCAAAAAACCCTGTTTGTTTTTCAGAGTCCAAAGTCTCTCATGGTTCCTTTCCCACTGAATTTTCCCCAATTCACTTTTCCTTTCCTTCTCATAATGTCCTCTACGTTATTCCTTATGCTCCACAAGTAAGTGAAACCATATGATAATTGACTTTCTCTGTGTGACTTACTTCACTCAGCATGATCTCCGCCAGGCCTGTCCATGTTGATACAAAATTTGAGTATTCGTCCTTATTGGGGGCTGTGTAATATTCCTTTATATATATGGACCATATCCTCTTTATCCACTTGTCTGTTGAAGGACTTATTGCTTCTTCCCACAGTTTGGCTGTTGTGGCCATTACTGCTATGAACATTGGGGTTACAGATGGCCCTTCTTTTCACTACATCTGTATCTTTGTGGTAAATATCCAGTAGTGCAATTGCAGGGTCATATGGAAGCTCTATTTTTAATTTTTTAAGAAATCTCCACACTGTTTTCCAGAGTGGCTGCACTAACTTGCATTCCCACAACAGTGTAAGAGGATTCCCCTTTCTCCACATCCTCTCCAACATTTGTTTACTGTCTTGTTCATTTTGGCCATTCTAACTGGTGTAAGGTAATATCTCAATATGTTTTTTTTTTATTTCTTTTCAGCATAACAGTATAAGTCAAGCAGAGAGAGTCAATTATCATATGGTTTCACTTATTTGCGGAGCATAACAAATAACATGGAGGACATGGGGAGATGGAGAGAAGAAGGGATTTGAGGGAAATTGGAAGGGGAGGTGAACCATGAGAGACTATGGACTCTGAAAAACAACCTGGAGGTTAGGGCAGGTTAGGGGAGCCAGGTGGTGGGTATTAAGGAGGGCATGTATTGCATGGAGCACTGGGTGTGGTGCAAAATCAATGAATACTGTTAGGCTGAAAAGTGCTGAGTCCTCTTAAGAAAACAAACACAGGGCGCCTGGTTGGCTCAGTGGGTTAAACCTCTGCCTTTGGCTCAGGTCATGGTCTCAGGGTCCTAGAATCGAGGCCCACATAGGGCTCTCTGCTCAGCAGGGAGCCTGCTTCCCCCTTTCTCTCTGCCTGCCCCTCTGCCTACTTGCGATCTCTCTCTCTCTTTCCAATAAATAAATAAAATCTTTAAAAAACAAACAAACAAACAAACAAAAAAACACATGCTGGTGCATGTATGTTTAAAAGATATTCCTTGCAACCTACCTGAAAATATCAATAGCCAGTTGTGAACTCCTAGATTTTGAACCTTAGTTGACACTGTTGTTAGGGAACTAAAAATGTTATACAAATCAGAGAATTCCATGAACTTGCTAAACTCCACATAGCATCCTATTATGGCTCTATTGAGGGTAAGTGATAGGAACAGGAAGGGAAAATGAATGTGGACAAGTTTGGAGGCCCAAAAGACTCCCAGGCATATGGCTCAGTGTTCTTTTTTACAAAGCTATTTCTTAGTGTTCAGATTTTGAATGATGAAGGTTTGTGTGAAAAATGTGAATTTTAGGAAAATTCCATAACAGTTTCCAGCAGGATGTTTTAAATCCTTCTTGTCACATTAGCCACCAATAAACAAGCCAGCCTTGGGAGCCAGTATGGGAATTTATATCCTTAAAAAACATATTATAATTAATATTTAGCCCATTTGATATTAATTTGGCCAAAGGTATATATCAGAATAACAAGTTTCTTCAGAGATAAGTAAAAGGCAGTCCCAGTCCAGCTGTAAAATAACCTCTTTTTTTTTAAAGATTTTATTTATTTATTTGAGAGACGAAGATCATAAGTAGGCAGAGAGGCAGGCAGAGGGAGAGAGGGGGAAGCAGGCTCCCTACCGAGCCTGATGCAGGGCTCGATCCCAGGACCCTGAGATCATGACCTGAGCTGAAGGCAGAAACTTAACCCACTGAGCCACCCAGGTGCTCCATAAAATAACCTCTTATACTAGGCCCTAAAATACTACCAGATGTTCTGGTTAGTTTTTTGATGAGTAGAGTTTTGGTTCAAGCCTATATCACACTACAGTATAACTTTGAGCGATATACTTAGGATCTGATAGAATTCTCATGTCTGTTACCTCACCTGTGCAATAAAAGGAAATTATTTTAAGAAATGACTTATTTCTGAGCAAAATAACAAATCAAAAGCAATATCAAATTTCAGATGGAATTCAGATTTGAGTTCCATCACCAACATCTTGAAAGAATGAAGGAGTGGTGGTTCTCATCAGTCTCTATTCATTTTATTTCTTTGGCCTCTATCAAACCACATGGTTATGGTATATGATTAAAAATGATAGTAAACATAATCCTAACAAAATGAAGCCCTAATTATATCTTCTTTGTTAGATGTGATCCCCTAACTGGAAGAGATCTGCCCAATATTTGGCTGTTGAACTGGTGAATCCTTTCTCCCTAATCTTTATTATCAGAGAGGATCAAATTCAGTTCATCTTTATATGGCAAGGGCAAGAGGGCACATATGCTGTATTTCCACAAAACTAATTAAAAATGTCTTCTCTCTGTCATAATAGAGTTCAAGTCCTTGACCCTCACATTGCAAATAATAGCTGGCATGCACATTATATTAATGGAATGTTAATTTGTTCTGGTAAGAAGGAATGGATGAGTTCTTTAAATTTTCTTATAAAAAAAAAAAACTCGTTCCAAGACATAGAAGATAAATTCCATGAAGATTCAGAAGCCTATTCCTATCATTAAGGCACAGCACTAAATGAGCCTCTTTGTACTGTAGAGACAGCATAATGCATTTCAAAAAACTATTGTGGACATTTTGGTAGAGTTAGAAGGCTGAACGTTTCAAGACGATCCCAGAGCAAAAGCATATCCTGAGCAAGCTGAGAGTGTGTTACAAACTATATTACTACTTGAACCATATAACCCTGCAGATCTGATAGCTGTAGAATAGAAGTATGTGTCATTGATGAGGATACTTTGTCCCCGGCTAGCTTCAGTAGAACAGTAATAGAATATAATCTAAAGATTCTAGAGCAAGGCTATGATTTCTTTATCAGAAAATTAACTATCATTTCTAAAACAGTTCCTCTAAAAAATTAATACTGAGCATTGAAATATGGGACATCAAATGATAATGCAATTATATTAAGACCTTCATGGAGTGGGTATTGGAATCACCAAGTGATGAGGTTAAACAGAAATTGAAATAATCCTCTGTCCATTGAAAGTGGTTTGTTTGAAATCAGGCTAGAACAGTCTAGAAGACATGAGTAAATTATACAATAAGAGGTCCAAACAACTATATTACTTACCTCAAAACTAGAGATTCATGGGGGTCTTCTCTACAACTAAGTGGTGATAGATGGATAAGTAAGTAAGGTATAGACCTAAGGCTCCCTCACAGACAAATTAGGGATTTGTGTTGGTGATAGCCAGAAATTAAAACAGAGTTGTCACATTAGTAAGTTGCAGCAGTTACCTATTAACAAGAGAAAGTTAACTAAAAGAACAAACTTCTCCAAGATGAAAGTTGAGACCCATTACTAGTCAGGCAACCAGACCAATAGAAATTCTGTCTAAAAGTGTAGGAAATATTGAACGGATTGTGGAAAAAGATCATTCACACCCTTGGGAACAGCTGCAGTAGTAAGGATTGTATATTATTTCACTAATCCTCTGTCTTTTCAGATGTTGTGGCTGGTCACCAATACGAAGGAAGTTATGTGATGATTTGGATTTGTATGTCTACTCTTCGGGAAGTGAAGGTATATTATTTGTTTTAAAATTTATCATTTCTACAGAGTTGGATACTACCTTGATAATAAGAGCACAGATGGATTTGAATGAGCTAACATGACTTCATAAGGTACTTACTAGATATAATTTCAGATCTTCTTGACTCTCTTTTCTGGCCCTTTGTCATTTGCTTCATCCTAGATTCCACTGGGAGAATTGGCTATGAATAGGTTTTTCTCATTATATATCAATTTTCTGGATTAAAACATAAAAATGCAAAATTATTCCATCTCTATCTATTTTTATATTGATCATTAAGCATTAAATTGACTATACTAAATATTTCAGATTGTTTCTCCTGTTACTCCTGTTAGTTACTGGAGGATATGTTTAATTGCTTAGTAGAAATACAGAAAAATAGTTAAATTATTTAACTCAATTTATTTTCTTAAATTACCCAACATATCTGTATTTATAACAATAGGTGTCTATTTTTAGCTATTAGTTTAAGTTTTAGTTAGTTAACATACAAGTGTAATATTAGTTTTAGGTGTACAATATAGTAATTCAAAACTTCTATACAACACCTGGTGCTCATCAAGAGAAGTACATGCCTTTCATTCCCATCCTATTTAACGCATCCCCTCATCTAACTCCATTCCTGTGACCATCAGTTTCTTCTCTATAGTCAAGAGCTAGTTTCTTGGTTTGGCTCTCTCTCTTTTTTCCCCTTTATTCATTGGTTTTGTTTCTTAAATTACACATATGTGTGAAATTATGGTATTTGTCTTTGACTGACTTATTTCACTTAGTGTAATACTGCCTAGCTCTATCCATGTCATTGCAAATAGCAAGACTTCATTCTTTTTTGTGACTGAGTAATATTTCATTATGTCTGTCTGTATATGTATGTGTATGAGTGTGTTTATGTATAGATATGTACACACTATAAAGACACACACACACACACACACACACCACATCTTCTATATCTACTCATCAGTCATTGGCACTAGGACTGTTTCCATAATTTGGTAAATAATGTGGCTATAAATATCAGAGTGCATGTATCACTTTGAATTAGTATTTTTGTGTTCTTTGGATAAATACCTAGAAGTGCAATTGCTTGATCATTGGGAAGTTCTAATAATAGACATTTTTGACACTAATTACTGTTCAGGCCTGATCACCAATGATTAAGGATAAATTCAGAGTACATACTCCAAGCAGAAATATGGGGTGTCCATTCGCTTGCTTCACAGGAATCTAGAGCACGGAAGGTAATATGTAAGAAGTTCATACAGTACAATAAAGTGGAAAACTAATATCTAGGGTAAATAACTGTTAAACAATATCCTAACAGTAATCATTGGACTGGATTATGCAATTTTTACATATCCTTTTCCTCCAGCCTAGATGTATGCTTTTCTTTTCATAAACTCACATTTCAAAGAGGAGATATATTTAAAAAAATGAGAGGAAATACAAACATCAGTTATCATTTTTAGGATTTACTTAATAAAGAGTTAACAATGAAAAATATATATAATTCACTAATAAGGATATGTGAAATTATTTGAATTAACTTTTCACTCAGCTTTGCTGTGCTGACTTTAACTATAAATGTAAATAAATCATACAAAAAGCATGCATTAGCCACTATATATTTCCCCTGGTATACTAATCAGACAATATCTTTCAGTTTGTACATGTAATATCACTAAATATATGTAGATGTCTTTGCGTGTATGTGTAAAGGGAGAGTGAATTTTCTTTGATTAAAATAATAAACTACTAAAATGATTTATGTCTTTAAAAAAATTAGAGAAGTTGACCAGAAACATACCCACACCTATTTTATAGTGTTACTTATTTAAGGTGACTTAAAGAATATGAATAATGGATATGAAGAATATGAATATGACTTAAAATATGAAGAATGAATTCAGGCAAGCTGGGGCAAGATGGCAGAGAAGTAGGAGACTCTGTTTCAACCAGTCCCCTAAAGTGACCTAATTATCTACCAGAACACTCTGAAAACCCATGAAATCAGCCTGTGATGTAGGATTATTTACTTCTGGATCTCTGTGCGGGTAGAAGATCCCAGTGGAAAGGTAAAGCATACTGGGAATGATCAGACTGATAATGGAGGATAAGCAGAAGGGGGAGGGAGCCACCAGAAGCGACGCATTGGAAAATAATACCAAAATATGAGAGTGCCCTGTGTTTGGGGACCAGCATTAACTTGGAGTCTGGTTAAAACCACTCAAGAAGAGCAAAAGATCTGAAGGGGCAACTGGTGGAATCAGGCAGTCATGGACACAGGCCTAAGCCCATGGATCCAGGATGGCCACTGCTGGCAACCACCCATGCCAGAGAGCATGCTGTGAAGCTTCCAGGCCGTGGTCCCTGAGCCCCCAGCTTTCCCCTGCTTGCACCAGCGCTGGGCTAGGTGCACTTCCCACTGGCGTGCGTGAGAGAGTCTGGTATGGATGCCAGCCAGTACTCTCTAGAACCACAGCCTTTTGCACTCTGCAAATGCACTGCATGACAGGGGCCTGAACCATGCTCCCCACCCTCTCCAAGAGAGCTCTGTGCTGGCGCTATCTGGTGGTCTCTAGGACCAGCCAAGAGTCTGAACACTCCCAGCTCAGGCTTGAAAATCTCAGCACACTGTTACTGGTTGGGATCTCTCTGGTGGTCTGACCCCAGAGAGCAGCCCCAGCAAAGGCATCAACTGGAAGCTCCCTGGACCAATATCGCGCTCGGTTTTAGGAGCATAGGGGTACAGAGACAAGTTGGTGCTTTGAGAGACCCCTGAGACAGTGGCTTGGGATGTGCACTGCCTGTGGGAGGTTGCAAGGTTCAGTGGAGTTTGTGGAAGGGGAGTGTCTGTGTTCTGGACCACCCAGAGGGGAGCAGACTGAGGCTTCTCTCTGAGATGGAGGTCTGGGTGCAGTTTGCTTTCCACTAAACCTCTGAAAAGCTGCAAAAAGCCACCAAAGAACCAAAACCCCCATAGAACAAAAGCCTGAAAAAACCGGTTTCCACAAAGCCCAGCCCCTTGATAGGGAGCAAGAGGACTCAACCCCAGCAAGACTGACTGAAAAACAATGCGTAAGTACCTGCCCCCAGAAAGCCAGACAAAAGAATGAGAGGACAAACACCACAGGGTCCCCATAAAACTGTAAAACCCCAATATCAGGGGAAAACAAGATATTAAGCTCCTGGTATTAACCTAAAACCAGTACATGTCATAGATACAAATTTTATTTTATTTTATTTTTTTTTAAGATTTTATTTATTTATTTGACAGAGAGAGATCACAATTAGGCAGAGAGGCAGGCAGAGAGAGAGAGAGGGAAGCAGACTCCCCACCGAACAGAGACCCTAATGCGGGGCTCGATCCCAGGACCCTAGGATCAGGGCCTGAGCTGAAGGCAGAGGCTTTAACCCACTGAGCCATCCAGGCACCCCACAACTTTTATTTTTAATTCCCTCTTGCTATTCTTGTTCTTTTTAATTTTTTCAACCTACTTACCAATACAACAAGAGGTTCAATATAACAAATCCCATAATAGCGTTTTAACATAAACTTTTCACATACATATACCTGTGTTTTTCTTTTGCTTTTCTATTTTTTTGATATACATATAGATATAAGCTTCAAGGTAATTTTCCTTTCCTAATCAATACTACCACTATTTATAAACTAATTTTAATCTCCCTTTATCTCTGGAAAGTTGAGTTCTTTAACAAATGTATCAAGATACACCCAGGAAATATCAAAATAACCTTCCTCACCCACATTGAGGATTTATAGCCACTCTCCCATCTTTTTCTTCTGTCAGTGATTCTGTGTATTTGTTTTTGATCTGGTATTATATAAATCTTATACTTGGGGTTCATTTTGGCTGGGTTCTTCTTTTTTCTTGTCATTTACTTTTGTCAGTCTTTTTGTTTGCCCATTTTTGTTTGTATACCTTATAAATCTTACCTTTGGACCCATTCTGGCTGGGTCTTCTCTCTCTCTCTTTCTCTCTCTCTCTCTCTTTTTTCTGTATCTCTCTTTTTTCTTTTTTTCTTTCTTTTTGGTGGTGACTTCTGATTGCTCAAAAGTGTTCCAGGGTGCACCTTGCCTGGATCACAGTTGATATATTCAGCTACACATCCCCTCAAATACCCCTCACCAAAATGGCTAAGAGGAGGAATGCCCAACAGAGTTTCCTCTCTGAATTCCTCTCTGAAAAATTCCTCTGAATTTTTCAATTCAGAGACTGTGCCCTCTCCATCAGAGCTTTTGGATATGGACATAAACAGTATGTCAGAAAGGGAATTCAGGGTAACAATTACCTGGCAATGGCTAGGTTGGAGAAAACCATTAACGACAACATGGAATCAATTAGGGCAGAAGTGAAAGCCACCTGGGAAGAAGTTAAAGATTCTGTCAATGAGATCTGATCTAATCTAAACTCTAACAGTTAGGGTAACCAAGTCAGAAGATAGAATTAGTGATCTAGTGGACAAAATGGTAGAGATAAAGGATCAGTAGGAGGCCTGGTACAAAGAGCTTAGAAGTCATGAAAACAGAATTAGGGAAATAAATGACACCATGAAACATTCCAATGTCAGAATAATTGGGATCACTGAGGGGGAAGAGAAAGGAAGAAGACTAGAAGATATAGTTGAAAAATTCTCCATAAAAATTTTCCAATCTGGGGAATGGAACCAGTGTTCATGTCCAAGAGGCAGAAAGGCTACCCCCCAAGATCATAGAATTTAGAAAGTCCTTGAGACACCTGATTGTGAAAACTGATGAATCATAATTTTAGACAGGAGCTCTTGAGAGCCCCCAGGGGGAAGAGATTCCTTACGTCCAGAGGAAGGTACATCAGAATAACGTTATACTTGTCCACAGAAACATGGCAAGCCAGAAAGGGCTGGCAAGGCATATTCAGGGCACTCAATGAGAAGAACATGCAGCCAAGAATACTCTATCCAGCAAGGCTAACATTCAAAATGGATGGAGAGATAAAGAAATAAAAAATGGCAATGTTTAAAAGAGTATGTGACTGGGATGCCTGGGTGGCTCAGTGGGTTAAAGCCTCTGTCTTCAGCTCAGGTCATGATCCCAGGGTCCTGGAATTGAGCCCCGAAGTTGGGCTCTCTGCTCAGTGGGGAACCTGTTTCCCTTCCTCTCTCTCCTGCCTCTTTGCCTACTTGTGATCTCTGTCTGTCAAATAAATAAATAAAATCTTAACAACAACAACAAAAAAGGTGGCTAGTCTTGACCACCAAGCTGGCACTACAAGAAATACTGAGGGGCGTTCTCTTAAAGAAGAAAGAACCCAAGAGTGTCATAGAACAGAAATTTACAGAGGCAATCTATAGAAACAAGGACTTTACAAGCAACATGATGTCAATAAAAACATGTCTTTCAATAATCACACTCAATGTGAACCACCTGAATGCTCCCATAAAATGGTGCAGGGTTGCAGATTGGATAAAACGATAGGACCCGTCCATATGTTGTTTACAAGAGACCCATCTTGAACCTAAGGATGCATCCAGACTCAAAGTGAAGGGATGGAGAAGCATCTTTCATGCCAATGGGCCTCAAAAGAAAGCTGGGGTAATGATTCTCATATCAGATAAATTAGATTTTAAACTAAAGACTGTAGTCAGAGATACAGGAGGACACTACATCATTCTTAAAGGGTCTATCCACCAAGAAGATCTAACAATTGTAAATATTTATGCCCCTAATATGGGAGCAGCCAACTACATAAGCCAACTGTTAATCAAGATAAAGGGTCATTTTGATATTAATATATTAATAGTAGGGGATCTTAACATGCCACTCTCAGTAATAAACAGATCATCCAAGCAGAAAATCAATAAAGAAACAAGAGCATTGAATAACACATTGGACCAGATGGACCTCATAGATTATACATAACAATCTACCCTAAAACAACAGAGTGCTCATTCTTCTTGAGTGCACATGAAACTTTCTCCAGAATAGACCATATACTGGGTCACAAATCAGGGCTCAACTGATACCAAAAGATTGAGTTTATTTCCCGCATATTCTCAGACCACAATGCTTTGAAACTGGAATTCAACCACAAGAAAAAGTTTGGAAGGCATTCAAACACTTGGAAGCTAAAGACCACCTTGCTTAAGAAAGTTTGGATCAACCAGGAATTCAAAGAAGAACTTAAACAATTCATGGAAACCACTGAGGATGAAGACACTTCAGTCCAAAACCTGTGGCATACAGCAAAGGCAGTCCTAAGGGGCAAATATATAGGTATCCAAGCCTCCCTCAAAAAAACTGAAAAATTTAGAATACACCAGCTCTCTTTACACCTTAAAGAACTGGAAAATGAACAACAAATTAAGCCAACCAAAAGCACACACAAGAAGGTAAATAATCAATATTAGAGCAGAGATCAATGAGATAGAAACTAGAGATACAGTAGAACACATCAACAAAACTAGAAGCTGTTTTTTTGAAAGAATCAACAAGATTGATAAATGGTTGGCCAAACTAATCCAAAGGAAAAGAGAGAGGACCCCAATTAATAAAATTCTCAGTGAAAAGGAAGAGATCATGAGTAACACCAAGGAAATAGAAACCATCATCAGAAATTATTATCAACAGTTATATGCCAGTAAGTTAACCAACCAAGATGAAATGGATGCATTCCTGGAAACCTGGAAACTTCCCAAACTGAATCAGGAAGAAATTGACAACCTGAATAGATCAATATCTAGTAAAAAATTGAAGCAGGGATCAAAAAATCCCCCCAAAAAAGAGCCCAGGACCTGATGGATTCCCTGGGGAACTCTATGAAACATTAAAATAAGAAATAATACCTATTCTCCTGAAGCTGTTTCAAAAAGTAGAAAGAGAAGGAAAATTTCCAGGCTCTTTTTAGGAAGCCAGCATTACCCTGATCCCCAAACCAGGCAAAGACCCCACCAAAAAGGAGAATTTCAGACCAATATTTCTGATGAATATGGATGCTATGATTCTCAACAAAATCCTAGCTAATAGTATCCAACAGTACATTAAAAATATTATCCACCATGACTAGGGGAATTTATCCCTGGGATGCAAGTGTGGTTCAACATTTGCAAATCATTCAATGTGATAGAACAAATCAATAAGAGAAGAGAGAAGAACCACATAGTCCTCTCAATTGATTCGGGGGGGGGGGAACATTTTAAAAGATACAGCATCTGTTCCTGATTAAAATGATTCAAAGTATAGGGAAAGAAGAAACATTCCTCAACTTCATAAAATCTATCTATGAAAAACCCATAGCGAATATTATCCCCAATGGGGAAAAACTGTCAGCCTTCCCCTTGAAATCAGGACACAACAAGGATACCCACTCTGGTCACTGTTGTTGAACATAGTACTAGAAGTCTTAGTGACAACAATCAGAGAACAAAAAGAAAAAAGGTACTCAAATTGGCAACGAAGAAGTCAAACTCTCTTCACAGATGACATGATACTTTATATGGAAAACCCAAAAAACTCCACCTCCAAACTTCTAGAACTCATACAGCAATTCAGTAATGTGGCAGGATAAAAAATTAATGTACATAAATCAGTTGCTTTCTTATACACTAATAATGAAAATATAGAAAAGAAAATTAGAGAATCGATTCCATTTACTATAGTGCCAAGAATCATAAGATACCTGGGAATAAACCTAACCAAAGATGTAAAGGATCTATACTCGAGGAACTACAGAACACTCATGAAAGAAATTGAAGAAGACACAAAAAGATGGAATACCATTCCATGCTCATGATCAAAAGAATAAACATTGTTAAATTGTCTATACTGCCAAGAGCAATCTATACTTTCAATGCCATCCTGATCAAAATTCCACCGGTATTTTTCAAAGAGCTGGAACAAACAATCCTAAAATTTGTACGGAACCAGAAGAGACCATGAATTGCTAAGGAAATGTTGGAAAAGAAAAAAAGCAAAACTGGGGCATCACACACATTGCCTGATTTCAAGTTTTACTACAAAGCAGTGATCACCAAGACAGCATGGTACTGGCACAAAAACAGACCCATAGACTGGTGGAACAGAGTAGAGAGCCCAGATATGGACCCGTGACTCTATGGTCATATAATCTTTGACAAAGCAGGAAAAAATATACAGTGGAAAAAAGAGAGTCTCTTCAATAAATGGTTCTAGGAAAATTGGACAGCTATATGTAGAAGAATGAAACTCGACTATTCTCTTACACCATACACAAAGATAAACTCAAAATAGATAAAAGACCTCAATGTGAGGCAGGAATCTATCAAAATCCTAGAGGAGAATATAGTAACCTCTTTGTCATCGACCACAGCAACTTCTTTCAAGATATGTCTCCAAAGGCACAGGAAACAAAAATGAAAATGAACTTTTGGAACTTCATCAAGATTAAAAGCTTCTGCACAGCAAAGGAAACAGTCAACAAAACAAACAGGCAACCCACGGAATGGGAGAAGATATTTGCAAATGACACTACAGACAAAGGGTTGATATCTAAGATCTATAAAGAACTCCTCAAACTCAACACACACAAAACAGATAATCATGTCAAAAAATGGGCAGAGGACATGAAGAGACACTTCTCCAAAGAAGACATGTAAATGGCTAATAGACACATGAAAAAATGTTCATCATTATTGGCAATCAAGGAGATTCAAATCAAAACCACACTGAGATATGACATTTCACCAGTTAAAATGGCCAAAATTAACAAGCCAATAAACAACAGGTGTTGGAGAGGATGTGGAGAAAGGGGAACCCTCTTACACTGTTGGTGGGAATGCAAATTTTTGCAGCCACTTTGGAAAACAGTGTGGAGATTCCTTAAGAAATTAAAAATTGAGCTTCCCTATGACCCTGCAATTGCACTACTGGGTATTTACCCCAAAGATACTGATGTAGTGAAAAGAAAGCCTTTTTGGGGTTCTTCTCAAGAAAGTGCTTTATTAATACAAAACAGACTATTACAGCAAGAGCCTTTTCCCAAAATAGCTCACACATATCTGTACCCCAGTGTTCATAACAGCAATGGCCACAGTCACCAAACCATGGAAAGAACCAAGATACCCTTCAACAGACGAATGAATAAAGAAGATATGGCCCATATATACAATGGAGTATTATGCCTCCATCAGAAAGGATGAATACCCAACTTTTGCATCAACATGGGTGTGACTGGAAGAAATTATGCTGAGTGAAATAAGTCAAGCAGAGAGAGTCAATTATCATATGGTTTTACTTACTTGTGGAGCATAAGGAATAACACAGAGGACATGGGGAGATGAAGAGGAGAAGGGAGTTGGTGGAAATCGGAGGGGGAGACAAAAGATGAGAGACTGTGGACTCTAAAAAAACAAACTGAAGGATTTGGAAGGCAGGGGGTGGGGGTATTGAGAGCCTGGTGGTGGGTATTATGGAGGGCACGTATTGCATGGAGCACTGGGTGGAATGCATAAACAATTCTGGAACACTGAAAAGAAATAAAAAAAAAAGAATGGGGGTGCCTGGGTGGCTCAGTGGGTTAAAGCCTCTACCTTTGGCTTGGGTCATGATCCGAGGGTCCTGGGATAGAGCCCCGCATCAGGCTCTCTGCTCAGCAGGTAGCCTGCTTCCCTTCCTCTCTATCTGGCTGCCTCTCTGCCTACCTGTGATCTCTGTCTGTCAAATAAAATCTTAAAAATAAAAAGAATGAATTCATTTATTTTAAAACGTCAAATAAAATATTTTTTCCCTAAGGGATGTTAGGTACAGATGTAGATATAGGTTAAATTGTATGGCACTAGTTTATATATATGTTGAAACACAATTATTGACCCCACCATATTTTATATTATTATAATATTAAGAATATTTCCCTTAGTTTAACAAAAATCTTACTTAAATAGAAATAATCCTTGGAAAACTAATCATTTACACCTTTGTATTCAAATCCAAATATTCATTTTATAATTTAAACCATACTTTTAAGCATTTAAACCATACTTTAAGTTGAATTTTTAAAATAGTCCATGAAATATCTTTAATAAGAAAACTAGCTCTCTCTCAATAAAATCTAAAAGAATAATTTTACTCTTTATAATCATCATGAACAGCTTATTTCATTTACATTGAATATATCAGCAATGGTTGTGTGTGAGCTATTTTTGGAAAAGTCTCTTGCCATAATACTCTGTTTTGTATTAATAAGGTACTTTCTTGAGAAGAACCCCAAAAGTCTTTATAAATATTATTTCATCAATCCCCCAACACTCAAGTGACAGGTATGTATTGAAAATTATCATCCCACTTTGTTATATATATGAGCCAAAGTTGGCCTTGGTGTATTGATCCCTAGGTTCTTTATTTCTTCACTGCAGGCTGAAACCCATTAGTTTGAAAGCCCATCAGCACCAGACTCAAACTTTTACACATCCAATTATTTCAAAAGTAGCATCAAAAAGCATATTTTTAACCATTTAGAGCCTGCCTACTTTGTACACTGGTGAAACTTCACTCTGCGTATGTTGTCCATTGATAAGATAGTACCTTGGAGTTCTAAAGCCCCAGACTTCTATGGCCCTTTGTAGCTCTCTGGTGCAGAGAATCTCTGCCATGCTCCTGAGCAACATTACTTAGATATGTAAGTGCTTTCTCTTATCCCCCTCTTCCCTTGTAGTTCTACTACCCTCCTCCCTTTCCAGATGCTGGACCCCTCACCTTAAGTTTCTGAATGGTCTCTTGGTCTCAGGGACTTCCCCTCTTATGAAATCCTGCCCAAGCATTACCCAGTAAAACTTAATTGTGAATTGCTGCCTCTTATGGTCTGTTTTTTTTCCTTCATCAACCCTCACATCACTTGAACCACCTACACATTTTTAGATGGAAATCAGGCATAGACATCAAGTGGTTATGTAGTGAGCGGATAGCAGACAATGGGTAACTCAGCCCTGAGACTCCCAGCTTCATGCTTTATCTAGGCATATTTCTCTTTTTAGGTTATTACTTTCTGTAATCTGCTTTGTGCACATACATAAGATCCCTGGAGTGTGCTTGTCATATTATGTTCTTTCACTGTTTCTACAGAGATTTAGTGAGTAGATACAGGTTGTAACAAAACATAAAAGACTGTGTTTGACACTGGGATTTATTTAATTTTTATAATTGTACATTTTTAAGGAGTGGTAAAGTTAAGGTATGAGATTTGGTTGTCATAAAGAAAAAGCAAAATGGCTGTGTTATACAGGTAAATTTTCTTTCTTTTCTCATGTCATTTACACTACATCTATAAAGAATTATTAGTAACATGAGGGAACTGGCATGGTGATTTTGTGTATTTCACATTTTTCTATTTACAGGCTAGTTTTATGTATGGGTATGTGCTTGACTAATAAAAACATAATTTGAGGGAAGTGGTTCTGGTTTGAGGAATAAAAGAAATTGCAGGGGTGCCTGGGTGGCTTAGTTGGTTGAGCCTTGACTTTGGCTCAGATCATGAATGCAGGGTCCTGAGAAGAAGCTCTGTGTCATAGGGCTCCCCGCTCAGCAGAGATTCTGCTTGTCCCCCTCCTTCTGTCCCTCCCCCTGGTTGAGCTCTCTCTCTCTCTCAAATGAATAAACAAAATCTTAAAAAAAAAAAAAAGATAAAGAAAGAAAGTAAGGAAGAAAGGAGGAAAGAAAGAAAGGAAGAGAGAAAGAAAGAAAGAAACAAACAAACAAACAACACTGTCAGGACCTCTTTCACTCTTGAGAGCTTTATCTGTATCTTCACTTAATAAACTTCTATCGCTTTACTCACTAAGAGAAAGAAAGAATACAAGATACGCTATAAACATTTTCAAGTCTGGAGATGTATTATAGCAGCACAGGTAGTATATAATCTTTACATCATTGAAATGTTGTGATCAAATATAAACTCTTGGCTTACTGAGGCCACAAATTTCACAGTGGTAATGAATGGGTAACCTGAAGAAAATAGGGAAGAAAAAAGCAAGGACATGGAAGAAGGTGAAGCCTCTGGCACGACAGCTACAACAAACATGAAACACAGCCCAGCCTAGGTGGATTAACATAAACCTCACACTAAAGGCCTTTTTACCCTAGTACCCACTATCTAATATACTATGCCTGTCTTTCAACAACAGCAAAATATAAGGCATTTGAAAGAGGAAGAAAAAACACCAAAGTCTGAAAAGAAAAAGCCTGCATCAGAACCAAACTCAGAAATGACACATATTTTGTAATTATCAGTTAGGGGATTTAAAATAACCTTGATGAATACATTAAGAGCCTTAACAGGAAAACAATAACAACAACAACAACAACAACAACAGCAACAACCAAAACATTCAAGAACTATTGTGTGATGTAAGAAATGGAAATTAAGAAAAAATTAAAAGGAAATACTAGAAATGAAAAACACTGTAATAAATACTTTTGATTGGGCACCTGGGTGGCTCAGTGGGTTAAAGCCTCTGCCTTCCACTTTGGTCATGGTCTCAGGGTCCTGAGATAGAGCCCCGCATCAGGCTCTCTGCTCAGCAGGGAGCCTGCTTCCCTCTCTCTCTCTGCCTGCCTCTCTGCCTACATGTGATCTCTGTCTGTCAAATAAATAAATAAAATCTTTAAAAAAATATTTTTGATATACTCATCAGTAGGTTGAATATGGCCAAAGAAAGAATAATTATGCTTAAAAGTAGGTCAATAGAAATCTTCCCAAACTAAAATACAAAGAGAAAAATTAGTAACAGAAAATAACATCCAAGAACTGTGGAGCACTTTAAAAAAATGCAACATATTCATAATTGTAGCACCAGAAGGAAAAGACAGAGCAGAGAGAATATTTGAAGTAATAATGGCTGAGAACTTTGGAAAAATTAATGACAGAAACCAAACCACTGATCCAAGAAGCTCTGAGAACAAACAGAATGAATGCTAGTAAAACCCAACCAACTGATCAAACAACAACAAAGTGCACTTAGGCATATCATATTAAAACTGCTGGAAACAAAAAACAAAGAAAAAATCTTTAATGAAGCCAGAGGAAAAAGAATACCTTTCTTACAGAGAAACAAGGGTAAAATTATGAAAGACTTTTTGTTAGAAACCATGCAAAAAAGAAGAGAATGGATTAAACATTTAAAGTGTTCAAAAACTACAAAAGAAAAACAAAATAAACCCACCAACTAAGAATTCTATATCCAGCAAAATTATTCTTTAAATGTAAAGGAGAAAAATGACTTTCTCAGGCAATAGAAATGGAAGGAATTTAAAAATATTAGATTCTTTATATTTTTTTCTATTTTAGAGAGATGGGACATTATAGGGGTCTATAACACAGCTCTATCTAAAGAAGAGTGTCAGAGAAGGAATAATAAAGGTTAAAATAAGGTTTAATAGAGAACTGGAAGGGAATAGACAATGTGAGAAAGAAATTGGGACTCCTGTATTATAAAGTAACTATACTGCTCCTGAATTTGAATTTGGACTTAACTGAAAGTGGACCTAGATTAATTTTAAATAAATCTTGCAAATGCTAAAGTAATCTATAAAAATGAAGGATAACTGATATGTTTTGGTTGATAAAGTTGTACCCATAGATTTGTAGTTTAAAAATTCTGGGGCACCTGTGTGGCTCAGTGGGTTAAAGCCTCTGCCTTCGGCTCAGGTCATGATCCAAGGGTCCTGGGATTGAGCCCCCCATCGGGCTCTCTGCTTGGCAGGAATCCTGCTTCCTCCTCCCTCTCTGCCTGCCTCTCTGCCTACTTGTGATCTGTCTGTCAAATAAATAAATAAAATCTTTAAAAAAAATTCTATTACTGCTGTAAATGTATTCTGAAATTTAAGAATCAGATAAATCATGGAAGATTGTGGAGCCAAATTTCTCACTGTTGGAATGGGAATTTACAGTAGAGGAAGCTAGATTAGTCCATGTGGTAATTAATACAAGTTGATGATAACAGAATTCATGTTTAGTTTAATATAAATGCAGATGGTTATATAAAGAATATTTATCAGTCTGTGCACATATCCAGAGATTGACATTTACACCATACTTTTCTCCATTGGCTTACAGGTCCTAGAAAAAAATCACTTCTCAGTTACCAACACCACACCTAGCACCTGGGTATTAGTGTACCCAGAAATGGTATTTCTAAAACCATTCTTCAATAAAATGAACTAGCACTCCTTGGAGAAATGGCTTATTCTAGGACTGGGGCAGGAAATATAAAATGTGGACCTGGAGCATCATGTAGTATCAGAAAAATAAAGAAAAGCTCAAGAAAAAAAAAAAAAAAACAAAGCAAACAACAAACAAACAAACAAACAAAAAAAAACCAAACCCAAACCAAACCAAAATAAAAAACAGTAATTTTCACATTGATAAAAGTATGTCAAAAGGGCCAAAGAGCCAAATGAAAGAATTGCCAGTGGCTAAAATGGGAATAATTTGAGTAAAAAATAAGTAAGGAAATATTGGATTATAACTCAAACTATACGATAAACATTCATGAGTTTATACTGATACACATAAATGGTCATATAATTTAATAAGTGGAAAAGACAAATGACCCATGCAGAATTCCAAATAATTTACATAGATACTCCATTCTTAAGGAGGTAGAACATAACTCTCCATGCAAATGTGGGCCGTACATAATGACTTCCTTTCAAAGAGTACAGTGTGGAGATGGAGAAAAAAAAAAAAAGAGTAACTCTAGAGTGTTAAACTTGACAAACTGAATTTCATTCAGATCAAGGTCTATATCAATAATCATAAAACTTGATAGTATGTGCCCTTTGTATGATGTGATGGAAATACCACTGTACAGCTGTGATCTTCCTCCCAAAACCCATAACCCCACCCTATTCATAAGAAAAATGTCAGACAAATTCTAATAGAAGGACATCCTACAATATACCTGGTCAGTATTCCTCAAAATAGTAATCTACAAAAAGCGATCAAAATCATGGCAATTCTGAGAAACTGTGACAGCCAAGAGGAACCTGTGGTGATATGACAACCAAATGTAAGGTGGTATATTGGAGGAATCCAGGAACAAAAATATTAGGTAAAAACTAAGGAATTTTAATAAATCCAGGACTTCAGTTAATAACAATTTGTCAAGGGGCACCTGGATATTGCATTTGGTTGAGTGTCCAACTCTTAGCTTCAGCTCAGTTCCTGGTGTCAGGGTCATGAGATCAAGGCCCAGGTCAGGCTGTATGCTCGGTGCAGAGTCTGCTTGAGTTTCTCAAATCCTATTGTCACTTTCAATTTTCAATTAAAATTGTGCAAAAAATAATAAAATCTCTGATAAAAATAATGGAATTATCTAATGGGGTGTCATAAAAAGTCATTATAAATAGTAGACATATTTAGATGCTTTTGCAGATCCATGTTTATTAAATGATATTGGAGTCAATAGAAACGTTCATGTTTTCTATAAAAATAATACATTTGACAAAGATTTGTGACACCTAGGACATGAATTACGCATAACTAACGATGTTTCTCTAATTCACTGTGCATGTATAGAATCATTCAAGTATATTGAAAGAGAATTCCAATTTCAACCCACTGTTTTGAGGAACGTAGATAATTTTCATATGCAATTATTTCATGAACATTTATAAGTTCAGTTCAGCACAATGGACTTGCCTCTTTAAAAAGCTTATTGCAAATTGGTCCTTTAGATCTCCATTTAATTATTAGCAGGATTTTAATATAACTGTGTTTTCTCTTTGTGTGTAAAAAGAGTGAAAATGCCTGACTTTTTCTCAAATACTTACAGGTGTTTCTTTAAAGCAGAGAATAGGCTTTTTTAGACCCCATAACCCCACTGTGAGTCTGTTCAAAGATATTCAAAATAGATAAAATTATGATTGTGTTCAAAAAGTATGGCTTCAGTTATTTCAAAACAGTTATTTCTGTCACCTAATAACAATAGGAAAGGGATACCAAAGTGGTAGTTATGAACCTGATTTGCATTACTGTTCTTATTGCTATTATTTTTTTTATAAAGGGAAAGAAGCCAGTGGCTCATAATTAAAAATAATATTTAAAATTCTGTCATTCTTTTCTAATACTCTTTACATAGTGAAATAAAACTCATGTATTAATGATTGAAGAGAATCCAAAATACTAATATTGCTAATTCTTTGAAAATATGTCAACATAGTGCCCTGTAAAAAGCCAAATGTGTATCTGAATTCCTTTCATTTTGTGGGGTGGAGAGTTTTCATTAGCAGCAGGTTGGGATGGAAATGACTGACTGGAGAACTTGGGAGTTGTGAATAATTTCTTACTGGGACAATGAGACATCTGAATTGCAGTTTGTAATTAGGACAATTTGTGCTTCTGAATACAAGTTAGCATGGTAGAAATTATATACTACACTTGAGGAAGAAGTTCCCAAAGAAAGGTATGAGTCTTGGGACCCTGGGGGAGCTCAGTAAAATAAGCATCTGACTCTTGGTTTCAGCTCAGGTCATGATCTCAGGGTCATGAGACTGGGCTCCATGTTCAGCGTGGAGTCTGCTTGAGAACCTCTCTCCACCTCTCCCTCCCCCTCTTCTCCACCCTCGGCTCCTACTTTTTCTCCCTCAAATAAAATCTTAAAAAAAGAAAGAAAGAGAAAGAAAGAAAGCAAGCAAGCAGGAAGGAAGGAAGGAAGGGAGGAAGGGAGGAAGGGAGGAAGGAAAGAAGTCTTGAGTCTAAGTCATTTCTCAGAGCTACTGAGGGTTCACGCCTCACTAGGCTTGAGATAGAAGGCAGGACTATTTCAAACTTAAATGAAGAACAAGTACCTAAAGGCTCCTAAATGATCAGAAAAAAACCTATGGACATTTAGCTTTTGCTGTACTAATATAATGTATCCTATTCTCTGCCTGAGATCTTTGAAAACATGGAAAATTTATATAATGAAGTCTTAGGCTTGGAACAATTAAATTTTGAATGTAATCTTTTGATGCACATAAGACTAGCCACACTGCACCCTCTGATGAAATATCCTTTCCTCTGTATCTATTCGGACACTTTTCTGTGGGAACAAGAAATTGACATTATGATGAGAGTTATTATTGAATCTTTAAAGTAGCAAAAAATTAGAACTGATAATTATGTTTTTATGTGCTGCTCAGAATGTAGTCTGGTATTACAATTTATTTGATCAAGAAAGATGAGCATAATTCTAGTTAGTAAAATAAATAAAGACTAAGTTAACTTGAGTTTTTCAATATTGTGCCCTGTACTGTCAATTATAAAGGTTTCTGAGGATCAATATTAAGAAGAATTAACTTCCTAATGTACCATGGGTACCATGTTGTCACTTTAGGAGCAGGGGACAAGAATGAAGGAAATGGAACCATGCCTAAAGTCTTGGTTTAGAATTTTATTTATCTTGACACTGTTTTCTGAAGAAAGATTTGACTTCTACAGTCCTATATCCATGAATGCACAAGATTTTCATTTCCTTCCTGTTCTTCCATTTCCTTTCCTTTTATTCCCCTCCTTCCCTCTCTCCCTCCCTTCTTCCCTCCATTCCTTCCTTCCTTCCTTCCTTCCTTCCTTCCTTCCTTCCTTCCTTTCTTCCTTCCTTCCCTCCTTCCTTCCTTCCTTCCTTCTTCTCTTTCTATTACTTTTATACATGAACAGTTTTTACACTATATAATTTTGTCATCTACATCTCCCACTCCTGCCATGACAGAACTCCTTATAGAAAGTAAAGAACTTAATTTTTGTAGAAATTTGCCACATGTATTTTCAGTCTGGGCCTTAGAGAGTGTCTTTCCTCCACCCTTGCCTACTTAGCAATGACTTTTAGTTTTATATAACTTCCATTTATTTCCTTTGGATAATTTCTTCAGTGGAATTGATGGTTTGAAAATATTCTCTGATTTACCAGATTGCTCTGAAAAGTCATACTGAAGTAGTTTCACAATTACAAGTGAAGTTTTCTATTTACTGTCACTTTCATTAACCCAAGAAAATAAAATTTTAGTAGGTTAAGTAGGAAAAATACTGAAGAGAGTTAATGTTCAGTTACATTTTAATTGATAATTTATATGTCTTCTTTTTGAGTTCCTTCTGACTCTTTCTTTCTTTCTTTCTTTCTTGAGATTTTATTTATTTATCTGATGAAGAGAGAGAGCACAAGAAGGGAAAGGACAGAGGGAGAAGATGAAACAGACTACCTGCTAAGGAGGGAGCCCAACAAGAGGAGCTAAATTCCAGGACCCTGGAATCATGGCCTGAGCCCAAAACAGACACTTATCAGACTGAGCCACTCAGGCACCCCAACTGACCATTTCTATACTGAGATCAGCCATATATATTCTGGCTTGAATGGTCTGCTTCTGGGTTTTAGGAAGAATGATTAGCAGTTTTTCAAAAATCTGTAAGTTCTGAAGAAGTTTAATGTAAAAGTGGACAGAGTTTGTGGCTTTATATATAAGACTAGTGAAATCCTTTGCTAAATTATATTTATTTGACAAATAAATATAATTATCAAGTAAATATAAATATGATATGCTGAGAATAAATATTTACTGTGTCCAGAACAGTGTTGTATGAGAACATAGAGAATCTTTTATGAGCAGACATAGGTGTAGAATTGTCAAGCCTAGACTGTTATATTCAGCCCTCAGTTGTTATTGGTATTGACTGGTAATGGCTCATAGCGACCACATATTTTTAGAGAATTTTTAGAGAATTCCCCTTGAATGACTGATATATCACTAGGAAACTTAAAACACCACCCCCCTTTTTTAGGGACTGGCTTGCAGGCCATGATTTTAAAAATGGGAATTTAAAAGCTCTACCCTCTGATCTAAAGGAGGGAAAAATCTTGTGGGGTGATGAATAGTCCAGACTCTTTCCTTGTGGATCAGAACATCTTTGCTCTTCTTTTACCCTTCCCTATCCTGCTTCAGTTCTTTTCTTGAAGAGCACGACCCTCCCTTTTCCAGATTCAGGCTCACCTGAGCCCTGTTTCAGGCTTTTCTTCTAGTGAACTTAAGTGTCCACCTCCCTGTACATTCAAAACAAAACACCCACAAAAACCCCACAAAGCTTTGAGGCACCTAGAGAGGGTATTACCAATAGTGTTAAAAGAAGATTTGTGAAAAGAGTAAAACCATGGCTTTCATACTGATATAACATTGAAACTGTGAGAAATCTTACTAATTCATGAGGGGACCAACCTGATGATGTAACAGATTCAATAAGGAATCCAAAGAAGAAATACATTTATAAATCAGGAATGTTGAGCGTATAAATGAAGGCATTTTTTTTTTCTTTAGCGTCTAAGAAGTTTGTTAATTGAAAATCTCCTGGCCATTACAGAATTTAAATATCCATAGAAATAATTCCGCTTTGTTATCTGTTACTACCACTGCAGAGTTATAAAACAGAGTAAAGACAATGGAAGACTAGAATCAGGTACATAATCTATAATATTGTCCTCCTCTAGACATAGAATAGCTTTAAATGTCTATCCAATGAATCACATTTTTTATAATAGCAAATAATCAGAGAATAGGCTCACATGTATACATTTATTTTTTCAAGATGGATAGCTATTATTCTTACTTCTAATGCTTTTTTTTTCCTATTCTTCCATAATAGTTTTCTTCAATATGTTATAGGGATGAGTGCCATATCAAGGAAAAGCTTATCTGGCTAGACATCTGTCTAAGAGTAATACTGTACTTGGGAAAATTGGTTTATATGTATACATACATTAAATAGGTACTCTGTATAGACATCATTTGAATAGAAATTATGCAATTTAACTATGAGTTTCTTGATGAATAGTTTTACACAGTTAAATAATCTCAGACTTGTAGTCAGAATACAATGTCATCAGTATTTTTAAAATGAACTTAATTTAGAAAATGATGAGGGCATTCAGTAAAACAGTGGGTATACTATGATTAGTCTGCCATCTCCAGTTTCACCTTTGTCATTTTTAAAGGATTTATGACTTTTGATGAGTTTATCTGATGACAAGCCTCTCTCTTTCAGTTTGCTATAAATACCTCCATGGCATGGGCTTGGTTTATATGTCACAATAGTTCCAGTGACTAGTACTGAGTCTGTTATGAAAGACTTTCAATATATTTTTTTAACTGTGAATGAAGAGCAATTTAAGATGATTGAAACTTTGCCCATTTGGCAATTCTGCATAGGAATGGATATGCTTAGATTTAAACTGTACATTAAATATTAATAACTGCTGTTTTGTATTCCTTCCCTTTTGTACTTAGAGAAGCATTTTAAATGTCATATCCCTCTCTCTATTTCTTTCTCACACTACCTTGAACACACACACAGACATACAGACACACACACACACACACACACACACACACACACAGGAAAGGTACACATTCAGTCCTATTGATATCTATCCTAGATGCTTTACATAATAATCAAAACAGAGATAAAATTTCACATTATTCTGAAGAGAAGTTAATAATATTTATGTCACAACCTACAAAGAGTTTTCTTTTCTTTTGGGTGCTATGCATATAAATCTGGAAGTATTTTATGTTTATTTCAAAGAGAAAGCAAAGTTTACAACACAAAAAATTAAGTTATATATTGCATTTGTGGAAATGTGATGATAAATGTGACAGACACTATTAATTACCCTCATACAAATATTTGCTGAGTTTGTTTTTATGCAACACTGAGTAAGTTATATTAAAGAAATGCAAATGTTTAGGTAAATTTTCATACCTGTCCGTGAACTTCAAATAAAAATTATTATCTCTTAAATTTGCAGCTATTACAAAAAGTGAATGAACTACTCAACCCTGTATATCTAATTGTATCAGTCTCTTCCCAGTGATGTTCCTGTTTTACAAAATTTTGTGGTGTTTTAAATTGACATTTTTAAAGATAACATTTTATTAAGACAATTTTCATACAGTATATTTAATACTCTTATAGTGTAAAGTTTTGTGAGTATTGATAAGGCATATAGTTCTGTAACTGTTATAAAAATCAAAATAAAGAAAAATCCATCAACCCACCAAATTCCACTGTGTTCCTTTATAATTACTTAACCCTATGAATGTTCATAAGAATATGGGGAAATTGGAACCATTATACATTTCCTCCCAGTAATTCCACTCTTAGGTAAATTCCCAAGGGAACTGAAAATATGTTAATACCAAAATGTTGCACTTAAATGCTCTTAATGGCATCATTCATAATAGCCGGAAAGTAAAATCCCAGTGCCTATTAAGTGATGAATGTATAAACAAAGCATGATATATACAAACAATGAAATATTTTTCATCCATAAAAGGGAATGTAGTACAGATACATATTTCAAAGAAGTTGAACCTGGAAAATGTTTATGCTAAATTAAAGAAGACCAACCAAAGAAAAAACACATATTGTGTAATTTCATTTACATGAAGTGTCTGTAATAGGCAAATCCTTAGGGACAAAAAGTAAATTAGTGATTGCCAGTAGCTAGCTGGAGGGAAGATTATGGAAATGATGCTGATATAGGGCTTAAGTCATGATAAAAGTGCTCTGGAATTAGATACTAGTAATGGTTGCATAACCTTATGAGCATATTAAAACTACTGAATTATACACTTTAAAAAATGAATTGTATGGTTTTGTGAATTATATCACAATGAAGAAAAACAACTATAGAGACTGGGAAAAGGTCAATGTTTGCCAGATTTTGGTGGGTGGGAACTGATTACAAAAGAACAGTGAAGGGGACATTTTAAGGTAAGGGAATGTTACGGTGTTGGGGTGGTAAATGCATGACTATTACTATGCATTTGTTGAAATTCATAGAGTTATACATAATAAACAGTGAAATTTAATATGCACAAACAACAATAAGAAAATCAACCAGGAGGTTGGGGATCCTAGGACAGAATTTATTGTATGAGAAATGAATTTAACTGTATGATACATACATGGACATAACTACCCTAAAATGCTTCGCAGGGGGAGGAGTTGACCTAAGTAATATTGGAAAAAGTTGTTTTGACTGGAATCTATACAGCTAAAGACAAAATGAATTGTGCATAGTAAATATTGTATTAATGTTGTAAATTAATTTCCTATAGCCATACAATTTTAACATTCTGAAACTCCTTTACATGTATAATTGGTTGAACAAATGTGTAAATACATGTTTTATGATGGGAACAAATTTGACTGTTGGCATAGAAGTTGCAGATAAGCAAAAAGGGAAGACTAGAATAAACTGTTAGAATTAAAGACAATATGAATTTATGCTTAGTTTAATATAAATGCGCATGAATAGATGAAGAAACAATTATAAATATGCATGTATACATGGACTGGTCTATGTTAATATATTACTAATTCTGTCTGCTCAGAGGATCTTGACCAATGACATGCCCCATCAGGCACTCCTTAACCCAGATCTAAGCACTAAATACCTTTCTTTAACTAATAGATTAATAGAACCAAGACATATATGAGAAATGGCTGGTTCTACAGCAGGGACAGGGCAAATACAAAATGGATCTGGACTATCTTGCATTATCCTGAAACCTAGGGAAGTGTTCAAAAAACAAAAGGATGCAAATATGTTAAAGGACACAGGGGCCAACCTAAAATAACACATGTTGTGATGAGCACTAGGTGTTATGCACAAATAATAAATCATTGAACACTACATCAAAAACTAATGATGTATTAATGTTGGCTAATTGAACATAATAAGAATAAAATAAAATAAAATAAAATAAATGATCTAATCTGGAGCAAAAAAATAACATTACTTTTATACTAACTATATATATTTTATACTAACTATAAAATAAATACAAATTGATATAAATTATTGAAAAAATAAACAGTAAGGAAGAAATGTATTTCTTACAGGGCAATTCCAAATAAGATATGTAGGGGAATTCCCCTCCCAAAGGCACTTAATATCTCCCTCTGTAGAGTGTGGTCTAGACTTGGTGACTTGCTTTCAAATTATAGGAGTACAGAATAGGGATTCTATAGGACTGAAAGAGAATCCTGGAAAGATCTGCCAAACACTACATTAACCAAGTGATCAAAGTTAACCTCATAAGTGATGTCATATGGATATCCTATAACTCCTTAATATTATGTGATGAGAAGGTTACTTTGCCTCTGTGAAATTCTTTTCAACCAAATATCTGATCCCTACTCATCAAATTTGTTAAGGTCATGAAGAACAAGGCAAACTATCACATACTAGAAGAGACTAAAAAGATATGACAACTAAATGCAATGTGGTAATCTGTACTTTATCTCAGATCAGAAAAAGAACAATAATATAAAACCTTGTGAAATTTGAATACTGTTTGGAGTTTAGCTCATTAAAAAAAAAGTGCAATCAAAATAGGAATTTAGACTGAGTTTGGTGTCTAGCCTTTATCAAGTGTACAAAAAGACTACTTTTTAAAAAATTTTTCTTTTTTTTTTATTTCATTTCTTTTCAGCATAACAGAATTCATAGTTTTACACCACACCCAGTGCTCCATGCAATGCGTGCCCTCCATAATACCCACCACCTGGCTCCCCCAACTTCCCACCCCTCGCCCCTTCAAAACCACTCAGGTTGTTTTTCAGAGTCCATAGTCTCTCATGGTTCACTTCCCCTTCCAATTTCCCTCAAATCCCTTCTCCTCTCCATCTCCCCATGTCCTCCATGTTATTTGTTATGCTCCACAAATAAGTGAAACCATATGATAATTGACTCTCTCTGCTTGACTTATTTCACTCAGCATAATCTCTTCCAGTGCCGTCCATGTTGGTACAAAAGTTGGGTATTCATCCTTTCTGATGGAGGCATAATACTCCATAGTGTATATGGACCACATCTTCCTTATCCATTCATCTGTTGAAGGGCATCTTGGTTCTTTCCACAGTTTGGCGACCGTGGCCATTGCTGCTATAAACATCGGGGTACAGATGGCCCTTCTTTTCACCACATCTGTATCTATCTTTGGGGTAAATACCCAGTAGGGCAATTGCAGGGTCATAGGGAAGCTCTATTTTTAACTTCTTGAGGAATCTCCACGCTGTTCTCTAGAGTGGCTGCACCAACTTGCATTCCCACCAACAGTGTAAGAGGGTTCCCCTTTCTCCACATCCTCTCCAACACACGTTGTTTCCTGTCTTGCTAATTTTGGCCATTCTAACTGATGTGAGGTGGTATCTCAATGTGGTTTTAATTTGAACCTCCCTGATGGCTAGTGATGATGAACATTTTTATTCCCAAAAACATTTTGTGTTAAAGTGGTTAATTCTTCCATAATGACAGTAATTATCCAGAAGAAAAAGTTAATAAAAGGTGTTACCAAATCTGTTATTTTCTTGAGGTGTAGATCTCTAATGATAGTTAAATAATATTTAATTTAAATGGGAAGATGTATCAAGTTAAATAATATTTTTGAAGAAATGCAAAGTTTTTTTTAGGAAATTCACTTAGAGAATTAGCAAATTAGTTATCCATAATATATATATTTGTTTGTTTAAAACCTGTGATTTTTTTCCCATCTAAAAGATTTGAAATTCCAAGGAATTAAACATATTAAACTCTCAGTTAATTTTAAGTCAGAATCAATGCTCTTATCTTTTGAGTTAATAACACAATATGATACTTTAATATTGAAAAATCCTGTATAATTATAGAATTTTGGAATATATTATAGTGAGCACAATTGGAAAATGCTGGTTAATAGTAAGGAAGAATAAAAAAATAGTAAAGAAGAATAGCAGTACAATATTGTACACATATAATTTAATTTTTAACAAAGGTGTTAAGTTTATTTTCACCTTTTATCAATATAAATTTATTTAATTATGATTGCTCAGTATAAAAGACAGGTTTTTTGGAAGAGGATAAAACCAACACACTCAGTTTTATTTAAGTCAATAGTAGAATATTATTACTGGTTGATTTAATTTCTTTCCCTTTTTTTGAAGGGTAATTATGGAATTCAGTATGTTGAATTCAATATTAATACTGCCCCCTAAGGTGGAAGTAATCACCACCATTAATAGAAGTTTTAACATAGAGGTTTAACCTTTAGCTGAATGTCCAAGGCAAGAAGCTACTGAAGAATTATGCTTGAATAATGTCTGAAAAGTAAAATAAAAGAAAGGAAAGGCTATATAAAAAAGGTAAGGTTGACACAAAAATGAGTTTACAATGTCTTCTTGCTTCTCTTACTATGGATAAGACTAATCACTCTCCCATTTTTGATTGTTCATGTCAATCAAAGCAATCTTCACTTTCCCAATTCTTCTTTCTCTTGATGTTTCCCTGTTAACTGATTTATTATTGTTTTGGCTTGTCTCCTTTATAATAAAAATGATTGTATAATAACTTAAGGATTAATCTTAACAACCAGTCAGTTTTATTTTAACTTTTACTATGGGATCCTACTGCTTGTATTTAAAAATGTTATTTTATGAAATGCATAAATAAATTAAAGAATTATGGCAAATTATATGCATGACCAAATAATCTATATATCAAATAATTTTCACTACTAATATTTCTGTATGCTTCACAACCCATTAAATCAATTTAAAAAGTGGTATTATGAAATAATTTGTTTTTCAAAATTGCATTTTAAAGAATTGTAAATAATCAAACATTAAAATTACTTTATAATTGAATAGAGTATGCTAGTCACAATTAAATGTGATGGCTTTTTATTGAACAACTTTTGACAAATGTTATAAATACATTGCATTATCTTTTGTTTCTAACCTCCATATTTTTTTTTGCCCACTAGTTATTATTATAACTGTCAAAGCAATTAATTGTATTGCTTTTACCCTTAGAACAATAACAACAAAAGGTAGGATTAAGTACATCTTTGTGCTAGACAAGTCCTTTGGAGACCATATTTTCTTTAATAATTTGCTTTTATATTATATATGTATTTGCATGCACAAACACATAATCTATACTTATCACTTTGTTTTTAATATTCTGTGTTTTTTTTAAAGATTTTATTTATTTATTTGACAGACAGAGATCATAGGTAGGCAGAGAGACAGGCAGAGAGAGGAGGAAGCAGGCTCCCTGCTGAGCAGAGAGCCCAATGTGGGATTCAATCCCAGCATCCTGGGATCATGACCTGAGCTGAAGGCAGAGGCTTTAACCCACTGAGCCACCCAGGCGCCCCAATATTCTGTGTTTTTTACAATGCAATAATGGGTCTAATATGTGTTTCCTATAGCCAAAAGAACACTCAACCCTTTCCTAAATAAATAGTTCCACAGACCTTATATCATGTTTATTTTTTACATATAGCTGTGGCAAATTAATTAGCTAATAGCACACTTAAAACTTAATAATCACTTAATCACTTATTTTTTTCCAACAAACATACTAGTTCTTTATTAATATTTTTAACATTGTGGAATTCTAGTTTAATTTTCTTTATAAAATCTCTAAAAATTTTCTTTTAAAGTTTAAGAAATTCCTAAGAAAGCATTTTTACCTTATATCTAGGCTAAGGAACAGATACATTCCCAAATTTAAGTATCTCCTTGGTTTTCCTTTTGGACTACTTACATATATAGGAACATTCATCTATACACTAACAAAAATAATACAAATACTTATACACAAACATGAATACATGCAGCACATATTTCTACAACATATGTTTATTCTCCATGGTTTATCTCTTTGGAATTTAATAATTTAATATCATGTATTGAGAAGATAGGAATATGGTAGTCACTTTGGGAGATGAAGTTATCCTGGGAGCTTGTACCATGTGAATTAATCTGGAATTTGGATAAAGGCTAAGAGGATTATGAAAGGAAAGAGAAAGTGCAAACCAGAGTACAGGGGGAATATTCAGAAAACAAAATAATTCAATTTTAAACAAACAGAAAAGAACTGAAAAGGTAAATAATTAAATTAAAAGTCAGTTGGCATTAGGAAGAAAAGCATAATGTATTGAACATAATTTTGCTTCTCTTTCTCTCTTGTGTTTGGATTAAATCATAATAATAGTGTCAAAAATATAAATCCTTAAGGTCTACTATATTGCAGAGATGAAAGGAATCAATTATTTTCAGGAACTGAGAAAAATGGTTTTTCAACAGACTCAATAGAGCAAAAGAAGCTGAAATCTAAGTCTCAGCACAGGAAACAGGCAAAGCCAACAAAAGGAACCTGAACATTTGTCACATAAGCCCAGAAAAATACCAGGCATTCTGAATGTGAAAGCGCTAATTGGCATTAGACATAGACAAATCATGTAGAATAAGTATTTCAATGATAATATTCTATTTCTCAGCCAGGAAACAGTTCTGGCAAACACCAGATTTAATTTCTAGAGGTCTGACCAGAGGCAGTCAACTCTAGGACCTTAAAAACTACTAAATGCTTGGACATTGAACTCTGTGTGGACCAAGAAATCCCTAGTTCTTCTCTCTGCTTCTGTACTAAGATACCTGAAATCATAGAAAACCTTCTTTAAGTAATATAGTAGAGTAGGAGAGTAGGAAGATGATTATTATGGTAACATTTATGATTGAAAAAATGTGTTTAATCAAGCAAATCAGGAAGAAATTAAGGTGTCTCTATGGGGAAAAGAAAAAACAAAACAAAAAACTAGAGGCCTGTTTCTCTGATGAACATAGGTACAAAAATCCTTAACAAAATATAAGCATTCTGAATCCAACAATACATTAAAAAAAAAA
>PISX010018934.1:0-39353 GCA_004024625.1 Mellivora capensis
GAAAGATTCAAAATTTAGTGGTTATAATACAGAAAAGTATTTCACGTACTGTGTAGAATAGAAACATATGTTATGTATATTTTGCTCTTTATGTTCTTTATTCTATGTTTTTCATGAGCAGGAAGAACACTTGAAAGCTTGACTGTGGATGGGGAATTTCTTTACTGGATCTCCTCGGCAGAGGACAGCACGCAGATTTACCAAGCAAAGAAAAGCAATGGGGCCGTCCTCTCTCAGGTGAAGGCCCAAAGGAGTCAGCATGTCTTGGCTTACAGTTCGGTTCTGCAGCCTTTTCCAGGTAATAAGATTGTACTCATAATCAGCATGTTCTCCCAGTTCAGGGTCAGAAAAGTCTCAGACTGTCTTCTCCAGGCTGTGCTCCCAAAGCCCTTTGTTACGCTCAGCATTCCTCCAAATGGTTAGGATTAGTGCATGCTAGGATTGCTGTTTGTGCTGAATCATAATTCAGCTCCATGTGTATCCATGGCTCAGGCTGTGGTAGACAACTTTAGACATTGGAAAACCTTGTCCGTCATTCTCTCTGTCTTCTTTCTCCTCTCATTCCCATAATTTCTCTTCTTTCTGTCTCTCCCCCACCCCCACCCCGGAGGATATTTTAGACTTCCCAGTCCATCAAAAAGCACTGCATTAAATTTCAGGACTTTTTCAAAGTAAAGTGCTGTACTTATTGTAGCATTTTGTAGGTCAGCCATTTATCATGAGTACATGTGTGCTATGATTTTTTTTTATTAAGTTCCTAACTTTTTTGGTAATGTGTCACTCATGTTTTTTTAGTGCCATGCCTAAAACTCTAGCTCTTCCATATTGGTTTTATTATGGTTTTATTATGCAGTTTTGTATGATGCAATGACTTTTAGGAATGTATGTCTGGAACTATGGCAGAACTAGCTATATAATTCACTTTTCACTTTGAGAAATTTAAAAAATTTAGTAAGTCCGTGCAACATCAGTTTGAAATTGAACACACACATAAACCTGTACATCCTTAAAAATAAAAGCCCTAAAATGAGCCATGAGTTTTTGTAACTGGATTAATTTAAAAAATATGATTAATATAATGCTGTCATACTTTTTTGAAAGTAAAAAAAGGGTCAATTTGATTTTTCTACTATGTATATTATTCAGTGTACTTTAGCGCCACCTGCTGGAGATATTGAGCAATGATCAGTTGCCGTGCTCCCTTTTTCTGAGTCTTTTAAGGACTTCAAAATGTATGGGTGGGGGTGGGGGTGGGGAGGAACCCCCAAAAAGCAAAAAACAAAAAACAACCTTGTCTTCTTTTCCTGAAAAACATACCCAACACTTCAGTATATCATACCTTGTTGGCTAGGTTAAAAAAAGACGTTGTTATCCTTGATGTTAAATAAGTCTGCTCTTCCTCTTTTATCTATGTATGTGTATATTCTTAATCTTCTTTTATTATTTTAGATAAAGCATTACTGCGTCTAGCTTCAGATCTAGCAGAGCCGACTATACTTAACACCAGTAACACCAGCCTCACAATCAGATTACCGCCTGCCAGGACCAACCTCTCATGCTCTGGCATCACCAACCCAACTCCAACATACCTGGTTTATTACAAAGAAGTTAACAGCAGGAAAACCAGCTCTGAGCTGATATATAAAATGCTGGTAAGATTGGACCTGGTGGTCTTTGTCTTTTCACAAGATACCTGTTTCTGATATAAAATTCTCATTCGGGACACCTGGGTGGCTCAGTGGGTAAGCATCTGCCTTCAGCTCAGGTCAGGATCCCAGGGTCCTAGGATCTTGCCCTGCATTGGGCTCCCTGCTGAGGAGGCGGAGCCTGCTTCTCCCTCTCCCTCTGCTGCCCCCCCCCCCCGCTTTCTCTCTCTCTCTCTCTCTTTCCCTCTCTCAAATAACTAAATAAAATCTTTAAAAAAATAAAATTCTTATTCACAGTACATTATTTTGTATATTATATTCTGAAACACACAACTGTGCAAACTTTTATAGCTGATTCATCCATGCAGATAGTATTCTAGTCTGGTCAGGGAATTAAACTTCAAGGAAGTATATTAACCCTGGCCAGTGGTGGATTGCCATAGTGACAGTTTCCTGAGTGTCCTGTAAGAACTGGGTTTATTGCCCTCCCTGACTAATTATCCCCAGAAAGTGATAGAGATGTGTTTTTGTGGCCTCTGTGCCAGACTGTAGGTTGAGGGATAAGA
The DNA here is from genome assembly GCA_004024625.1 of Mellivora capensis. Lineage (NCBI taxonomy): Eukaryota > Metazoa > Chordata > Mammalia > Carnivora > Mustelidae > Mellivora > Mellivora capensis. The sequence goes on from PISX010018934.1 coordinate 2,213, forward strand.
AATGATTAGATGGAAAGAACATTACTCTATACCCCTCCTCCATAGTGCATATTTAATGTAAAAATGGTATGTTCTATTTTTGTCTGTTATTTCCCGTATGTTGTGAAATGCACTTATGTAGGGATTATGTTTCTATTTATTCATCATTGTGTTCTTAGCACCTAGCATAGTAGTGGGCTTTTAGAGGCTTTCACTAGATAGTTTCTGAATGGATGAATTAGTTGGCACTATTCATTCCATCATTGGCATTGGTGTTTCAGTTGTCCTTGCGATGGAGTCATATGTGTCCAATATTTTGCTCTGTGCTTGTTATTTAAGCAAGTCCAAAGGTGAAATTGACCATCATCTGTTGGAGGTTAAGCACTATATACTTTTTCCAAAAGGACACATGATTCTTGTTAGTTCCTTTTATTTTGTCTCTTTTGACCTTTCTTTACACTTCCTAATGTATCAGAGACAGCTTGGATCATTTGGCTGCCCCAGACTGGGCACTGGCTAGTTCTGTTACTGCTACTGGTTGATCCCATTGTCTTCACACTGATGAATATGGGTCCAAAGCAGTGGTTCTCTAACCTGACCACACATTGGAGTTTTAAGAATCTCTGGGTCCACACTTCACCTCTGACCAGTGCAATCATAATTTCTGGGGGTAGGGGGAACCAGGCACAAGTGTTTTCTTAAGACCTTCCAGATGATTCCAAAGTACAACCAAAGTTGAGGACCGTTGGTCTAAGGAAAGTATTTTTACTTTCTGAAGCATTGCCTCTAAGAACGATGAGCTAAGCCTGCTTCATCTTTCATCAGATTCACTTAGGAGTCACAACTTTACCAGACCATCTTGCTGAATGTTTGATGTAGTGCTAGGAAATAGTATCTCCTTCTGAGAACTGAGCTTCATACGTGAAATGAGCACATCACAGAATTGACCAAGAGCTGCCCATCATTTGGCATTTATTTTTGGAGGTATTAGGCAACCCAGGTCTGGGCAGATTAGAACAGTGAACATGATCATTCCCATGATCCAATATCAAATTAACTTAAAAAAATCCTTTAATTATTTTCTCCCTTTAGTTAAACACTTTCTTCTCCTTTGTACAAAAAAATAAGAGTCAGGTATTGATTTTTAAATATGAATTACAGGAGTTTCAGGAGACGATAGTCCTACTTGATGGGTTACAACCATTTTCAACGTATGTGATACAGACAGCTGTAAAGAATTATTATTCAGACCCTCTGGAACGGTTACCTCTGGGAAAAGAGATTTTGGGAAAAACTAAAAGTGGAGGTGAGTTATGGGCTTGGGACAGGTTTTTAGAGTGGCATTTCGTGATATATGTGACACATATATCTATATATATTTTTTAATTTGGATGCTAAGTAATCTTGATTATGTGAATTTTAAGCTTAATAAGAAAAATATATTGTTGAAAATACCCCGATGAACTGATCTGTACTCTAACAACAGAAGATGACTAATATTCCATCGGAATGGAAAGCAATAAGAAGGTGAAGGAAATTGGAAGGGGAGGTGAACCATGAGAGACTATGGACTCTGAAAAACAACCTGAGGGGTTTTGAAGGGGTGGGGTGGGGGGTGGGGGGGTGGAGTGGGAGGTTAGAGGAGCCAGGTGGTGGGTATTAAGGAGGGCACGTATTGCATGGAGCACTGGGTGTGGTGCAAAAACTATGAATTCTGTTACACTGAAAAGATATAAAAAAAATAAAATTAAAAAAAAGGAAAAAAAAAAAAGAAGGTGAAATATCAGAATCGATACTTTTGACCAAGAAACACATTCTCTGGTCTCACCACAGGGTGTCACCCTTTTCCTATGTAGCCACAGATCTCTGTACGCATGGGGACACAGAATTCAGCCTTTTCTGTGTGTGAATTTTACTGAGGCCACAGAGATTTAAAGTAAATAACATCATTGCCTTGGGTGCCTGGGTGGCTCAGTGGGTTAAGCCTCTGCCTTTGGCTCAGGTCATGATCTCAGGTCCTGGGATTGCTCTCTGCTCGGCAGGGAGCCCGCTTCCCTCTCTCTCTCTCTGCCTGCCTCTCTGCCTACTTGTGATCTCTCTCTGTCAAATAAATAAATAAAATCTTAAAAAAAAATAACATCATTGCCGGAAAGAAAATGGATCTAGAATCTAAATAGATGTTCTAAGTGGTGGCTATGATTTTGAGGTGATGCCATTTCTTTCCGATGTCTCTGATGACATTCCCCAAACAAATCTGAATGGGTTTAATCATCCTCATTGGCCATATCATTGAGCTGGAGCCAGAGAATGAGTTAGTCCTAAGGCAAAAATAAGTAAGAGCCTTTCAGCCAGCCTGTTGACTTTCTATGTTACCGTGATATGAGAGACTGGCTTTCCTTTGGAACATATGTTATTTGTTCTGCTCACGTAATATGATTATTCCACAACCAAGACCCCGTTCCTTCTTCCTTCGTTCCTTGCTGATGCAACATCCCTTGTCATTTGTTGCTGTTTATTTCAGTGCCAGAGGCAGTCAGGCTCATTAACACAACGGTGCAGTCAGACACCAGCCTTGTCATATCCTGGAGAGAATCTCAGAAGCCAAATGGACCTCAAGAGTCAGTCCGCTATCAGTTGGCAATCTCACATCTGGCTCTCATTCCAGAGACTCCTCTAAGACAAAGTGAATATCCAAATGGAAGACTTGCTCTCCTTGTCACTAGACTGTCCGGTGGAAAACTGTATGTGTTAAAGGTACAGTGAGCATCTTGGGCTCTTGTATTGGTGTTCTCAAGTGGAAGGCTCTGAAAAGGTTAAGCAATTGTTCTTTTTTACAAAAAGGTTCTGGCCTGCCATGCTGAGGAAATGTGGTGTGCAGAGAGTCATCCTGTCACTGTCAAAATGTTCGACACACCAGAGAAACCCTACGCCTTGGTTCCAGAGAACACTAGTTTGCAGTTCAATTGGAAGGCTCCAGCTGATGTTAACCTCACCAGATTTTGGTTTGAACTCCAGAAGGTAGATCTCACCATACACTTTTCATGAAGATCTGTGCTTTATGCTATGGGATAAATTACAAGACCTTGCTCATATGTCTAGAGTGTTCTCTTATATAAATCAACAATATATTTGACAGTATTCACTGATTTAGGTTTGCCATATACAGAAGCTATCTAGACTCATTTCTGATGGAAACAATTTCCAGAGAGATTAGTTTGCTCTTAAAGGCTCCATGGAAAAGGGTATAAACTCTGGTTTACTGGGTTTCATAATATTTCGCTTGGTTTAGATATTATCAGCGTGGCTGTCCAGCTTAAAGTCCATAGCAATTTGGTGTTTTCTATGAAAAAAATAAAAGAAATGAACAAGCAAACAAACAACACCCAAAACCTTGTTTAGAAATGTTTTTTCTGTCATTTAAGGGCTGTGTAGCAACAGGAGAGAAGTAAAACATTAAATGAGTTTATTCTAAACTAGTTTTATCTTGGGTGATAAACTTTAAATGGTTCTTCATCCCAAAATCTTCATGCTTTATCCAATGTAAAAATATCCACTGAATTTGAAAGCATCAATTAATCTAATTAATTCACTGCTGGGGAAAGTCTATGTTGATTTTCATATTGCCACACTTAAAATGGATTATTTCTAATAATTGCTACATTTCATTTTCAGCAGTATATATTTTGTGTGTCCACATTTGCAAAGATTGGTTAGGAATCCTTTGTTCAGTTGTAACAAAAATGAAGCAGTATAGTCATGGCCTCGTTTTTTTTTTTTTTAAAAACAAATGGAGTTGCTCCTCTGGATGTTTTAAAATTTAAGTATGTAAGATATTTTTTTTAAAAGATTTTATTTATTTATTTGACAGACAGAGATCACAAGTAGGCAGAGAGGCAGGCAGAGAGAGAGGAAGGGAAGCAGGCTCCCCGCTGAGCAGAGAGCCTGATGCAGGGCTTGATCCCAGGACCCTGGGATCATGACCTGAGCCGAAGGCAGAGGTTTAACCCACTGAGCCACCCAGGCGCCCCTGTAAGATATTTTCTATGATCTTGTACCCTTTAGATAAAATCTATGGGAACTGTGTAACAGCAGTGAATGTCGAATTGACAAAACCAACGGCCGTAGCTTAGTTGGATTTCTTCCATTGAGCATGTTTACGATGATTTGTTGCCTATTTAAAAAGTGGTCATCTTATAAAAATGCAATTAAATTGGAGGATCACTTTTTTTGGACATCTGGTAAAGTAAGCTCAGTGCACTTCAGTTTAAAGGCACGGTGGGGGATGTAAACTTTATGTCCTATGTTAAAGAAAGGAGATGGGGAAAGGCCTTACAGTTGGTGACTCTAAGCCTCTCCTTCTACCGATGAGAAGTCGGAGAGCCAGACAGGTGCCATAGTGAGTCAGAAATCACAAGCCAGGCAGGGAAGAGCCCTGGGGGCTGACTCACCCTACACCAGTCCTACTTGGGTGCTGTCCATGGAAGGAATATGAGTCACTAAGGCACCCAACCCACTCCTCAAAGTTTGGGACCAGGACAGCTGACTGAGCCTGCTTGGTTCAGTCTTTGTGGCTTTCATGCAATGCTTTTTATTTCAAAACTTCCTCTGCATTTGCTGAAGAATCCCCCACTTAGAAAAATTATGAAGCCGAGGGTGTAGAATACAGTAATTTTCACATTTGTGACCTGGTACCAGCACTAACTGCTGAGCCCAGTGGAAGGCTGTGTTCTGAGAGGGTTGATGAGTACATGTAGTCAGAAAGTTCTATATCTTTTGAGTAACTTGAACCTACCTCATAATGATAAGACAACTAGGAGTGATCCTATAACTCCATTCTGAAACTCTGAAGGGTGAGAGGTAAGGGCGAATGTGTGTCTTTTTGATTAATAGTTTTTAAAAATAATTTTTAGGAAAGAAAACAGAAGGATAAACTTCCCGTTTTCAACTTTGTTGTTAAAATTTCCTTCTATGGAAAATGAAGGAATTAGACCACACGGCTAAATTTCTACCTAGTTCTTAAATTTCAGTTATATTTTTTAAATCACAACAGTGTATAGAAGAAGAGCATATTTAATTTAAGATTGAGGAGAAACAAGTAGTTTCACTTTGGTAAATTATTTTCATGAAAGCCCATTAAAAGTTGAGTTTTTCTCAACTGTCCAGGAAAATTCTTACCAGAACCAAACATTTTTGAAGTTCCATTCTCTGAGACATGATAGTCTACACCATTTCCTCCATACCCCCGCCCAAATAATTTGAAAATCCCTCTGTGGTATTGAAAATCACCCCTGCACTTGTTGGCCTCCGACAAATGGAAGGTCTTGACTCCCTTGTGATTTACTGGGGTAGCCGTGGCTCCTCTCCAAGTTCGTGGTCTGCCCAGAACATTCATTGCTGTGGTGAGGCCAGTACTCGACAGTTTTCCAGCAGAACCCTTGGTTACACATCTGACCTTCCAAGGAGCTTTGATCATTTCTGGGTGGTATGGAATGTTGGGCCATCTAGACTATTCACTTATGACAGTTTCTACAGCAGATTATTAAGGAGCCAGGACCACAAAGGGCTAAAATTTTTGAGCCAGAAATCAATATTTATCTCTGTCTCTTTCTGTTTCTCTCTCTCTCTCTCTCTCTCTCTCTTTTTCCCATGGTTCAGAGTAAATATTATGGACCCAATGCATCTGTTTCTAAAGCCTGTATGTCATAGTGGGATTGGTCCACTTATGAATTTATTTATTTATTTATTTTTTAAAAAGGTTTTATTTATTTATTTGAGAGAGAGGCAGTGAGAGAGCATGAGCGAGGAGAAGGTCAGAGGGAGAAGCAGACTCCCCGTGGAGCTGGGAGCCCGATGCGGACTCGATTCCGGGTCTCCGGGATCATGACCTGAGCCGAAGGCAGTCGTCCAACCAACTGAGCCACCCAGGCGTCCCTCCACTTATGAATTTAGCAGGCAATGGCTCAGACATCAACATTTCTGTATTTTTTCCCATTCCTTCCATTCACCCTTTGCCTCTCTCTTTTTGTTAACAAGGTGGTCTACTTCCTTTTTTTAAAAAAAAATATTTTATTTATTTATTTGACAGACAGAGATAACAAGCAGGCAGAGAGGCAGGCAGAGAGGGGGAGGGGAGCAGGCTCCCCGCTGAGCAGAGAGCCCAATATGGGGCTCGATCTCAGGACCCTGGGATCATGACCTGAGCCGAAGGCAGAGGCTTTAACCCACTGAGCCACCCAGGCGCCCTGTGGTCTACTTCCCAAAGGTGCTATAGGGATCATTCCTTATTGAATAGAAACTAATATAAAGTTTCCATCCAATGAAATGATGTGACCTTGTGAGCGTGAAATGAAAAACGAGATGTAAAGTAAGGTTTATTTATGGAAACTGACCTTCTTAGGAAACTCTACTGGAGAAAATACACTAAGAACCCTTGACAAAATGCCATATCCTCTCTGTCTTTCCGTACTCATACAATGAAAAAAAATCTCCATTTTCAAATAAGATACTAAGTGTCCAAATACACAGATTTTTAAAAAGCCATGCACAAAGAAAGTGTAAGATAGCTATAAATAGAGACCCAGTATCTACAGTGGAATGAAAGTAAGATTTCCTAAATTTAACTTCTAACCTTGCTACTTGGTGGCTGAATGATGATGGGCAGAAATTTCCTTCTTTGAGGGAACTAGGCTTTGTATGTATAAAAATAAGGAAAGCTGGTTAGAGGTCTGAAAGAGATTTGGAGGAAGAAACTAAATGTTTTAATTTATAAGTCACTGTGAACCTCTTGAAAGAAAATATGTAAAAAATTTTAATTTGAAAATATATTATTAATTAGCAAATACACAGAATTGAAAATATCATTGTTTTGATCCATCATGGCCCCTCAGCTGTGAATTTGCATTCTCAGCTATCCTGATTTAAGGTAAGTATCTCCCATTAGGGATAACAAAAAGATAAGCTTTGAATCTTCCATAATGAATATATATAGTAAGAGGTTCATGTCTTACATTGGACTCATCCTAAGAACCATCATTCAAGTCAGTTATAGCTTGTCACAAAAATAGAAAAACAAAAACAAAAAACCCCCATAAAAACATAAAATGGGCTGTCCGTGGTGGAGATAATGTTTGAGGTCAAACATTCATAAGGAAGCTCTTACTTTTTAACAGAACATATATTTGATTTAAGTTTTTAATTGCTTGCCATAGACTTGTTAATTTTCTTTGTTGTTTTCTTAAAGAAACAAAAAATATTACTTCTTTTTCCAGTGGAAGGACAATGAGTTCTCCCGTGTTTATGCTTCATGCATCCAAGGCCCAGATTATGTGTGTAACATCACAGATCTACAGCCTTACACGTCCTATGCTGTCCGTGTAGTGGTGGTTTATAGGACAGGAGTAAACAGCACCTCCCTCCCAGAAAGCTTTAAGACAAAAGGTGAGTCCTAACAGCCTAAGTATCAAAGAAGAAAAACCAAACTCCTTTAAGTTTCTCAATGCCTCTCTTACCACTTCTTTCAGCAATCCTAGAGGTTTACGTTTTTTTTTAAAGGTGTAAATTACTATTTCTAGAGCTTGAGTGAAGAAACTGAACAGAACCAGGAGTCCTTACAGGCATTAATGAGGTAATACTGACCTGGTCTTGTAGAATCCTAAACTGGACAAGATTATTTCACCTTTCAGTATCCTCTGCTTTCTGTCTGGCTGTGACATTTTTCAGTGAGAACGAAATGAAAACAGTGTTATTGAGTGTTCAACATATATTTACTCACTGACTGCTATCTTCCAGATGCTAAAAATAAAAATCCAAAAGAATGTCAATTAGTTGGGGGAGCCTGGTGGTGGGTATTAGGGAGGGCACGCATTGCATGGAGCACTGGGTGTGGTGTAAAACTACGAACTCTGTTACGCTGAAAAGAAATTAAAAAAAATCTTAAATAAAACAAAAACAAAAACAAAAACAAACAACAACAAAAAAAGAATGTCAATTAGTGATCCCTATAAGTTGATCCCTATAGAATCAAGGAAAAAATTCTCCCAAATTTACAGTAGTTTTCTTTGCATCATTTGTTTTGTGGTGAGCTAGAATCCATCTAATCCATCACTTGTAAAAACTTCAGATACTCATTTAAAAATACACACTCATATGAGAATATTTTTGAATATTTCTTTAATGTATTTGGCTTTCCTCTTTGGAAAAGTACTCTATAGAAAGATGCTATGCGGAATATTTTATACTTCTGACTTATTAGTCAGTATTTTCTTATGTTTCCAAAGCTGGAGTCCCAAGTAAACCAGGCATTCCTAAAGTATTAGAAGGGAGCAAAGATTCTATACAGTGGGAAAAAGCCGAAGATAACGGAAGCCGGCTTGTGTACTACATCCTTGAGATCAGGTACGTCTGTTTGCAAAAGTGCTTTGTAAACTACAAAGAACTAAGCAGTTAATTATAAGGTATTATTAGGTTGAAATTAACTATATTTATGAACGTGTATTAATAAGTAAATACGAAGGGTCTTTAGTTGAAGGACCTTGAGGGCACCGTTATTTTCTCTGCCTTGGCACTCCAATTATAAGGCAGATCACATCACTGTTCTTGGAAATCTGCAACTACTTGTCAGAACTTTATGGAAATAATCCAATCATTGGCACATGCAGCTAATATTTATTTAATATCTGTTCCATTCAAGAAGCTGAGCTGATGTTCGATATGAGATGATGGTATGCGTGTGAATTTCTGATGATAATTTGTTTTAGCAAGATGGATAATGTTTAGTGAGAACTGGCAGTGAACTAGGTATTTTCAGAATGTACAAACAGGTCAAGGTCTGAAATGGTCTGACCTGTAGAGGTCACACAGGATTCTTTGTCCGTTGTGAAGATTACAGTTTGCAGTGTGTTCCCAAGAGTCTGAAAATGTGCCTTTAATGAAAACCATGCAGCCGATGAAATAAGCAACCCCAAAGCCGGCCAGTGGGGGGAACTCTGTAAATGGGAACTGGCTCAGAGGGACTGATTTCATGCCAGCTTGAGGGGAGAATTCCAAATTCCACAGACACTCCCCTCATAGGTCTATGAAGCTATCTTTTAAGAAGCTCCAAGGACAAAAGTCACTTCCATAATTATAGTCCGGGCAACTTGAGCGTTAGATCTATTTTTGCTCCATCTTTCTCTGGTACTCCCATAACATTAACAAATTTTCCTGCACATGGTAGAGAATTACACTGGCCGCATTTCTAACTGAAACCTCTTTGAAATTCCTATTACTGTTTTTCACGCAGAGTCAAATACATTCTAGTCTACGGAACCATCTTGATGGTCTGTGACTATGATTATATTCACCAGCCCATCCACATCACCGTCTTGCTAGGACCCTTTAAGCGTGTTTCCTTCAGTGACTCTTTAGGCCCATAGCGCCATACCTTTTTTTGCATTTTCTTGCCCTAAGCCTCTACTGTCAGGACAAGGATGATGGGATAATGGAATGAATTGCTGTACCTTTGGTATCTCAAAGTTCCATCTTCAGTCACAATACTGGTATACCCAGGTTCTTGCTGATGGCACAGGGGGAACGGTAGTAAAAGTGTGTGAACTTGGGAGTGGACAGACTGTATTAGTGTCCGAAGGCTGCCATGAGGAAGGACCACCAACCGGGTGGCTTAAAACAACAGACATTTATTCTCTCACAGTTCTGGAGACTAGGAGTCTGAAATCAAGTTATCAGTAGGACCATGCTCCTTCCGAAGGCTCTAGGGAAAAATCCTTCCTTGCTTCTTCTTAGCCTCTGGGGATCCAGACTTTCCAGCAATCCTTGGTATTCCTTGTAGATGTATCACATCAGTCTCTGGCTCTGTCATAACCTGGTGTTCTTTGGGTGTATTTGTGCCTGAATTTCTCTCTTCTCAAGAAGGCACAGGTCTTGGGGACGCCTGGGTGGCTCAGTTGGTTGGGCAGCTGCCTTCGGCTCAGGTCATGATCCCAGCATCCTGGGATCGAGTCCCGCATCGGGCTCCTTGCTTGGCAGGGAGCCTGCTTCTCCCTCTGCCTTCCACTCCATCTGCCTGTGCTTGCTCTCTCTCCCTCTCTCTCTGACAAATAAATAAATTAAAAAAAAAAAAGAAAGAAGGCACAGGTCTTGGATTTAAGCCTACTCTAATCCAGTGTGACCTCATCGTCACTTGATTACATCTAAAAATCCCTTATTTCCAAACAAGGTCACATTCACCAAGTCTGGGTAGGTATGACTTTTGGGGGGACATTATTCAACACAGGGCCACGTTTCAATACTTGGTTATTCTTTTTTTTAAAATTACAGTTTTCCCATCTGTAAAATGGGACGATGGCGTTTACCTCCTTAGCTTGTGAAAACTCAATGAAGTGAAAGAAAGTGAAAAGCACCACCACTATGGTGGGTTGTAAACAGAAGATGCTCAACCAGTGTCCGAATTCTTTTCTTTCTCTGTGGCTGGCCACTGTGAAGAGCCATTTTATACATTTTTAAGGGTCTCTTTCTTTTGAATCAGAGTTGTTTGGGTTGAACAATGAAAGTGCCAATGCCTAACACAAGACCACACAAAATGTACAAAAACATTGTATAAAGAGTCTTATGCAGAATGGTCCCTAGGACACTTAGCTCCTGGAAACAGTTGTGAGCAACTCTGCTGTCTTGGTCCTCGGGATGTTCTTGCCCATTCCCTGTCCTTCAAAGGCTGAGCCTTTCCATCCCTTTCAGGTGACCACTCAGTTGCTAGGAGTAGAACTAGCTCTCCCTAAGCCTACTGTGGGTAGGTACCAAGTCCTAAAAATGTTGTTGTCTGAAAAGTCCCAGACTTTGAAACGTTCTTCAGTGTCAGAGAGGAGGTAACTGGAAGGCCTCGAGCTTTCCTTCAGTTTATGATTCCATTAAAACTATTCCACTTACATCTTTCGAGCCCCTCTCTTGTACCCTTTTTATGTTTCATATAAAGAATAATGTGGGTTGACGTGAGGTGGCATGTAGACCAATACAGATGGAAGCAATACACCTTGGAATCTCCAGTATAAGGATAATTTTGGTAGTCCAACTATTATACCTTCTTTATCAGTTTCATGTCCTGTATTTTATTTTATCCAGCTGTAGTATACATAAGCTATAGATGGCCTAAGAGACTGAGAATTAAGAAAAAATTAAAAAAGAATTCCAGGTTGGGAACTATGGGCTAATTGTCCTATGTGTTTGAAATTCTGAAGAAAATTTACACATTCTAATAGTGGGAAGAAACCTCTTTATCTTTATCTTGGCCATTGATTATTTGTTGGTTTCCTGGTGGGATGAACTGGTTGACTCCCATGCATTGCCAGAATGACTTTATGAGGTTATGCTGTGTTCTGTAGCCAAACCACGTGAGAGGAATGAGATCAAGGGCAAAGTGTGCCCTAGGAGATGCTCTGGAGTTCTGTCATTGAAATGATATGTGAGCATCTAGAAATAACACATATATTATCTCATATTTTTTATATCTACCGTTTTGCTCTCTTTTTTTTTTTTGTAGAAAGGGCATTTCAAATGATTCACAGAACCAGAATTTAATGTGGAAGATGGCATTTAATGGATCCTGCAGTAATATTTGCCTGTGGAAGACCAAAAACTTGAAAGGAACATTTCAGTTCAGAGTAGTAGCTGCAAATAATCTGGGATTTGGCAACTACAGTGGAATCAGTGAGAATATTATATTAGTTGGAGGTATGTTACCATGTCTGTCTGTATACTAACTGATAACACAAAGGTTCAGAGATAAATATGTCAATTCTGAACATTAGAAATAAATTGGATGACAGTGTATATCATCCAGACTATGGAACTATTTATTTCATCTGATGTGATTTTCCTAAGACATCAGCATCCTTGTATCATTTTTCTCCTTAATGCAATGACCAGCTACTTCTTAATGCCCAGTGCCTCAAGTCCATGCTTCTGGATAGGCTTCCCAGGCTGTCCACAGCCTGGTCTGGATCCAGCCTTATGTTCCTGCTCCCCATACTCATATACTCTACATAACTGGACTAAAAGGATGCTTTCTACATCTTCCACTCTGTATCACGTTTTAGGTTATGAAAAATCATCTGTCTAATCATATAGGCTAGAAATCTCAATATTTAATTTCTCCCTCTACTTGGGCACCAAGTTTTGTTGCTTTACCATCTTGATTTCGGTCTGTTGAGTGTTCCTCTTCTTATTCCCACCTTGGCTTTCCTCATTTAGGTTATCATTTCTTGGCTTAATCACACTGCTGACAGTTGATCTAGCTGAAGCACAAGCTGGATTACTTAACCCTTTCTCTGAAATCCCTGAAATGCATCTCCATTCGCTGCCTTCAGTATCAAGTGCAAACTTCTGTGTGGCATTTAAGGCCCTCCATGATTTGTCCTCCAATTGTGGTTCATTGTTTCTAACATCTATCCCTATGATATAGCCATATCAGACTGGTAAAAAGCTTTTCATGACACCAGGTCTTTAGCTTTTGTGTTCCTCAGCTGAGAGTGTGGGCTCACACCACCTGCCATTCACCCCTCAGCTGGGTTTTTCTTTCTCTCACTTTCTGTTAGCTGAGATTTTTGTCATCCTTCAAGGCCTGACTTAAATGAGCCCACAGTTGATGCTTAACTAATGCTCCTTAAGCAAGATGAATAATCGCATTTTACATATACACAGCCTGTATTATTCTATATAATATTTGTATCGTTCTTTTTAAAAAAATTTTTTTAAAATTTTTTAAATTTCATTTCTTTTCAGCGTAACAGAATTCGTAGTTTTACACCACACCCAGTGCTCCATGTAATGCGTGCCCTCCACAATACCCACCACCTGGCTCCCCCAACTTCCCAGCCCCCGCCCCTTCAAAACCCCTCAGGTGGTTTTTCAGAGTCCATAGTCTCTCATGGTTCATCTCCCCCCCAATATCGTTCTTATTTGTATTATAGTTATATGGATAAAAGCTCAGCATTTTTTTTCTGAAGGAAACCCAAAATTGCTAATATTTTAAGTTTTGCAGACTACATCTGATGTCTGTAGCTGCTGCTGCTTCTTCTTCAAATAATACTTTAAATAGTTAAAAATCATTCTTAGCTCAGGGGCAGTAGAAATCAGACTGTGGCCAGACTTGGCCCACATGCCATGGTTTGCTGAGCTCTGCCCTACATATTTGCCTTCTCCTCAAATGAGACTGCCCAAGAGAAGGTACCACATTTCTATATTTAATACTCATAGAACTGAAGGCATATCAAGATATTATGGAAGAAATAATAACCCTGATTTATATGAAGATGGAGACTTCTTTGTTCCAAATTCCTTAAAAAGATTAAACATGTTTCCTCAGCTATTTTGAAGTAAAACCTTGGTGGGTATATCACAATGGTGTATTGGTAAGCCAGATCTTTGGAAAACCAAACCCAACTAAACCTTGACTTTGATTTCCTGTGGGGTTAAACACTCTTGCTGTGGGTGATTTCAAACTACCAGTGGTTTAACAACTGGCTTGCGAAAATCTGGTAGGAGCCTGTTCAGGCATATCTGGCATACCCCTGAAAATACCTAGCTTTATTCTGCAAATTAACTTTTTTTCATTTATTTTATTAGATGGTTTTTGGATACCAGAAACAAGCGTTGTACTTACTATTATAATTGGAATATTTCTGGTTGTTACAACCCCAGTGGTCTTTGGTAAGTATAATAGCTGTAAAAAATACAGGTAGTAACCTTGATCATATTAGTTGACTTACCACTTAGTGTATTTAACCTCCCACATGAAATAGAAGCATAAGTTTCACAGTTACCTTTGGCTATACTTTCATAAGCACTAACTTCTGTGAATTGTTTTCAGATTTTAGAGTAACTATTTTATGAAAAATATAATCTGTATTTACACTTGATGGTATATTTGTATAAAACTGGTATAAAATTAATTACAAAGACACCAACTTTTAGCTTTCTTTAAACCAGTATTTGTTTCAGATTGTCTTATAGTTGAAAATAAACAAAAGAAAAATAACTCCGGATGTTTAAAAAAATGTAGGATTAATAGGAGACCAGTGACAGTCCTTGGTTGGGATAGCTTGGGTCTCCAGTCAGGTAGACAGACTGGTTTGGAAGGAGCAGTGTTCCTCTCTTGCCGATGACCCATCTCTGGCTTGTAGGGTCTACTCTCGCTTTCAGACATCTGATTTGCTTATTTCAAATCCTTGCTCATTTATAATGTCCAGGGAAGCAGAAGTATTTGTTAGGTACATAAAAAGGTAGCTATTTCCCAATCTTCATTTTATGCTAATGTGCAGGTCCTAGAAGTCTTTTTTTTAAAAGGTTTATTTTAATGAGAAAATACAGTGACAACCCCAGAAATATTGGGGCCAAATATTGGGCTATAGGGTTATTTCAGTGATCATACATCCTGGTTCATTCCTGTTGTTTCAGTATAAACATTAATAGGACTTTCAGTGCCCCAAATGTCCTGGTTTGAATTATAAGGTGTTTGGTCATCCTATCACTTACTGATATTATGAGTCCCTGACATACAAAAGCAATATGGAAAAGACATGATAGGGTGCTGGCGTGGCTCAGTCAGTTAAGCATTTGCCTTTGGCTTGGGTCATGATCCTGGAGTCTCAGGATCGAGTCCCCACATTGGGTTCCCCGCTCAGTGGGGAGTCTGCTTCCCCCTCTGGCCTTTCTCTCTCTCAATCTCTCTCTCTCTCTCTCTCTCTCTCAGATAAATAAATAAAATATTGAAAGAAAGAAAGACAGACAAACAGACAGACATGATATTTACCAGAAAAGAATGCCCATGTACATATTTAGGAAATTGTGGTCTTTTTTTTTCATATAGAAGGGAAAGTTAAAAGGGAAAGTTTAAGGAAAAGTTACAAACATAAAGCTAAACTCTCTTAGGATAAAGAAAGCCAGTGTTTTACTAAGTAGTCTAAATCTTTATTCTTTCCCCAAGTGGAACAGAGTGGTAAACTATCAGACTGCACACTGAAACTTGAATTCAGATTTCTTTTCACAGATTCCACCCAGATGATATCTGGAACTCCTTCAGCTAACTTGGAAAGCTAAAAATTTCAGCTGACCCTGCCAGGATCTTAACCTGTGGTTCCAGGGAGTCTAAGTATTGCACAGCTGATGCTTGTGCCACTAAGCCAGCCCCTCCAGAATGACACGTATCACTGTAGTATATTTGGCAGTTGGCATATAGGCTTGACTGCTTATCTGCTTTCCTACTGGGAAGGAGAATGACACAAAGAATCTTTCATCTGACCTTTGCTTGCCTACGTGTACATCACCATTGTTCAAACCTGTCACTCTAGTGGGTGAGCATGAGATAATTTCAGACAACCTGTTGTGCTTTCAAGACACCCTATGGATATCTGACTTTCTCAGGATTTAAAGGTCTTTATTCTATTTGGAACTTAACAGCTAAGCTGATTTGCTTCTTTGCCTTTAGTAGCAGTGCATGTGGTTTTACTAGTAGGAGCGGGTGAGTGCATGAGAAAAGATTGAGTTTATTAAAATAAGGAAAAGCAGTTGTTTAAACATATTTATATTGCTCTAGGGCTCTCAGCAGTGGTACTTATAAATATAAAATTGAAACAATGATTTAAAAATAAACACCGACAGCCTTAGCTTTGGTGAGTGGTCGCATCTAACAGGCAGTATTAGCCTCCTGCTGGGAGCAGAGGGAAATATGAAGCTGTAACATACAATTGCTGACCTTGGCAGCTTGCCATTTAATGAGGGAGGTAAGATGTACCTGTGTGAAAATATAAATAGTGGGATATAGAAGGCAATATAGGACACGGCATGTGCCGGGCACTATGGTAGAAATGCAGACTGAGAGCTACACTTGGTCTTAGACATTGAGAACTGAGAGATCAGCAGAACGTCGGTGTCTCAGAAGGGATCACGGGAGATGGGGGCCAGAATGGGCCTTTAAAAAAATGAAAAGCAGTAGGGACAGCTTTTCAGGTTTGAAAAATTGCGTTAGCAAATGTATTTAAATGCATTTAAAATCTTTCCCTGTGTGGTCCCTCAGGTGGAATTTCATTTGAATTAAATGCTAACCTGTTGGATATAAAGTCTACCATGGGATAAAATTCAAATTTTAATGATCATCTTAAAAAACATCCTTGCTGTTTTCAACTTCTGAACCAATGTTCTAGTATAGATGGTTGATCCTATGATATAATTGTATTTTAATCTTCCAAAAATTGCTTATTTTTATGATGATGAAAATAGTATTTGCTCATTGTATGAAGAAGACAATATAAATCATCCATGATTTCACAACTGAGAGGACCACTATTAACATTTGGTGGGTTTCATTCTAATAGTTTTTCTGTAGGCTTGGATATGTGTGCATGAACAACAATGGTATAAATTCCTGTACTCTGCATTTAAAAAAATGCATGCCATTATAATTGAAAGCATTCCTCAGATCACCTATAAGAGTAGAATGTGGACAGATCTGGACTCAGAAATAAATTTGTGATTTAATTATAATGCAAATAATTATTTAATAATTATAATGCAAATTTATTTTGGTTTATGTTGATTCTAAGGGTGGTTTCGAGAAATAAGTTCTGATATTAAGATTCTTCAATTCGTTTATAACAGCAATAAGAAATGCATAATGCTTTGGTTTGAGACATGAAATAAGAAGTTACGTGGTATAAGTTATAAGTTTTTATAAGTCTTTGGACCTGATTTAATTAGTTTTTCTACTATGGACACATTTTTCAAACAAATTCTATTATTCTACCCATGGTGTTCTTATATATAAACACTTAAAATGTTAACATTTCCTGAAGGAAAAAGAAAGCAATGTTTTGTTTTGTTTTGTAAACTATGTCCTCTTCTCTTTATAGTGTGGCACAGAAAATTAAAAAATCAAAAAACTCCCAGAGAAGGGCTGACGGGTCTCATAAACGAAGACAAAGAGTTGGCTGAGCTTCGCGGTCTGGCGGCTGGAGTAGGGCTGGCTAACGCCTGCTATGCCATACAGTATGTAACCTGGGCCATCACTACGGGGCACCTAGATGAAGAGTGGGCAACTACAGAGAGAGTGCCCATGGGTCCCGTGCTGCCCACAACTGTCCTGGTCTATGCTCATTATTCTGGCATGATTATTAATAACATCCCTTTCCATTTTCAAATGTGACCTGAGATTGTTGGCAATCTATGTGGTTATTCTATCCTAAAGAAAATAAGCAAAATTCCATCATGTTCCAGTGTTTTGTCTCATAGTTATAAAGTAAGTGAAACAAGGACATAAATACTGTATGGAAGAGAACATGGTAGCACAGTTGGTTCAACTGGAAGCATCCAGAAGAGAGGAATCCCAAGGGTGCCATGCCTGTGCTGTTAAGTCCATCTGAGTCTGTTTTCAGAAGTTGTGTGGTGATTGCCTACAAAAGCTCTTTAGGATAGTTGAGTTTTGAACTTATGTTGTCATCATAATTTTTTTTAATTCAATTATCCAACTTATAGTATGTCATTAGTTTCTGATGTAGTCAAAATAATTAAAGACAATATTTAAATGTCCTTTTATGCAGGACACTATATTGTGGTTTATGTAAGACACCGTGTTATGGCCTCAGCTACGAGGAATTATGTAGTCATAGGCCTTGAAGTTTATAATCCAAGATACACAAATGGAAGATTTGAAGTAGACACAGGAGTGATCTAATTTAGTGATTCAGAGGTGACTTTTCCTTGAGGAAATACTCAGCACATTTGATATTCAAGATTCTCTTTTAAGCACTCAAATAATTTTGAATGCAGACAGTTTTTCCCTCTCATAATATTCCAAGTGAGAGCTGGCTTCTAAAAGTTATGGAGAAAGAGTTGGTTACTGTAGTCATACTAAATTTTGTTTTACACAAAAGATCAGGTGTGTGAAATGGTTAAAGTGAAAGTTTTTTTTTTTTAAGATTTTATTTATTTATTTATTTGAGAGAGAGAGAATGAGAGAGAAAGAGCATGAGAGGGAAGAGGTCAGAAGGAGAAGCAGACTCCCTGCCAAGCAGGGAGCCCGATGTGAGACCTGATCCCGGGACTCCAGGATCATGACCTGAGCCAAAGGCAGTCACCCAACCAACTGAGCCACCCAGGCACCCCAAAGTGAAAGTTTTTAGGCTCATAAACCCAGATGTATTTGTTACTAATTTTCAATAGCTTTTTACTTAAGTTGATTACCTGAAGAAACAAATAACTCATAACTTTAACAAAACAAGCTACAGTAGAAACTCTTGAGGCTATGCACACAAAGGCATGTTTCTATCAAGATTATGGTGCCTAGAAGTGACGTGACATGCTCTGTGTTTTGGAATAAGGAAGGAATATCCTTATGGTGGAATAGGGAAGGAATAGAAACATAAGAATCCATGTCATTATATTACATTATATTACATAGAACAGTGTTGCAAAATCAAGGGATGTCTCTTTCTTTCTCATACTCTTAAACACTAACACTCAACACCAACTTGTAAACCAATGCATTTTGGAACACCAAAAATATTATTTTCCAGTACTCTTCCAACCCAAGAGGAGATTGAAAGTCTTCCTGCCTTCCCTCGGGAAAGATTGACTCTGCGCCTCCCGTTGGGAAGTGGGGCCTTTGGAGAAGTGTATGAAGGGACGGCTGTAGACATCTTAGGAGCTGGAAGTGGAGAAACCAAAGTAGCAGTGAAGGTAACATGGAGCTTTTAATTCCTTGATGTGTTGGATCTTCAAATTTTATGAATTTACGTGGATAAAACTATAATAAAATATGAGTGAAAAGAGAGCTGAAGTTGGGAGTCCATGCGTAACAACAGAAATGACAATGTTCCTTCCATTTCTTCCATAAGCTCTATAATGCGTCATTACCTCTAAAGTTACTAATTAGCTAAGACTTGGCAGGCGGTTTTCCCCTTTGAATGTACTATAAGAGGACCAGGGGTGTAAAGCGCATACTCCATGTCTCTGGTACGAAGGCAGAAAGTAGAGAGCTTGCTGGCCATTTGGCGTCAGTTGCAACTACGCAGCTCTGTCCTCACAGAGCGAAGCGGCCCTAGTCCATATGTGAACTCAAGAGGGTGGCGATGTTCTGGTAAAACTCTATTTATGAGAATTGAAATGTGAATTTCCTAACGTATTCACATGTTAAGAAATATCCTCTTTTCAACTTTTTTCCAACCATTTGAAAATGTAACGTGTCACTTATACCTCAGTAAAGCTGGAAAAATATAAAATTAAAACTGAGCAACTATTTTCAGAGCTCAAGCTGTACAAACCAAGTTGCAGGCTGGCATTGGTCTCCAAGCTATAGTTTGCTGACCCCTGTACGACACAGTTATTCCCATGGTATATGTTGAATGTAGTTTTCAGGAAGTGCTGGGTAGACTCTCATATTTGTCTAAAACCTTTTCATTGAGGGATGATGAATCTTTTATGTAATTGGGCAACATCCTGACCACTGCTTGTTAGGAATTTGTTGTTTTGAGAGAGGGCTGTACAACCAGAAATGTTGGCAAAATCCTCTCCACTGGTGCAATCTAAAAGTGCTTTGAATACTCTAGCCTTACCTGGTGTGAACAAGTGTTTATTTTTCCCACATAACTAGAGGACTGCTGGTTTTTGGTGCAGTACTGTGTTAGGTCAGAGCCAGGATATCTGAAACCCTCTTGACTTTGTACACATGTGTTACCTCATGATCCCAAGATGGTTGCCAAAGATCAGGCATTGGTTCCTCATTCAGGTCAGGGCAAGGGGGAAGAATGATTTTAGATGTATATGTTCCAAAAAGTAGAAGTTTTCCACAAGCTTCTCTCCCCTTCAGCAGTTTCCCCCTTACACCTCACTGACCAGAATTGACTCAGATGACCACCCCTATTTTCAAGGGAGGCTGGAGAATTACAAAACACAAGTTTCCTGATTCATTTAGACCAAACCGTCTGGAACTGGGCATCTTGCCTTTAAGGGACAAATATAGTGTCATTAACAAGTGGGAGAAATAGATATTGAGTAGAAAACTTTGGAAATTAAGAAACTGGCCTACACACCTACACTTTTAAAAATTTCTACATTTTTGGAGGGAATTTTGGAGGGAGGGAATAGTAGATGTTGCTAGATGTTTTGTCTTTCAGGCTTTCCCACTTGAACACTAGTTCTAACACCGGCTAACTTTTGAATGAGTTTACAGAACACATGCACATATATTAGCCATGATCTGTTTCCAGCTTTGAGGGTGAATATTACAAAACAAAACAAGGATGGTCTCCATTAACCCACTGAGCTCACAGAAATGTCTGCTATACTGATTCCTGGCTTATTTTTATGTTGTGTAGACTTTGAAGAAGGGCTCCACAGACCAGGAGAAGATTGAATTCCTAAAAGAGGCACATCTGATGAGGTATTGGGGTAGTCCTGGCTTCATTTTCCCTTAAGAAGGGTAGAGAGCTTTTATATCTGATTGGTGAATTTTTAACATTCAAAATGACCCGACATCACAGATCATGCCTCAAATTAACATGGCTTAAGTTTAAACATAAATATGTCTGTGGTGACAAGGGCTCTATAGAAACCAGACTTCCAACAGGCAGTCCTCGGGCAAAAGTTCTTCCTTTCTTTGACCTTCAACAAGCAGTGTGTTTCGAAAGTGATGTCTGAAGCTGCTTGGCTTTGAACGTGTGTATGTTCTTCTAAACGTGTGGTAGTGGCTCGTATCCGGAGTAAGGGAGCGAACTCCAAGTACAGGGATGTCAGTGAAAATACCCTCAGTCTTAGTAAACTTGTCTTCAAGGTTAGAGTCAGTTGCTCGTCATGAGAAGTGCTCCGAGGCGTCTTAAAGGGAGGGCCTGAGGCAGAAGCCCCTGGGGGTCTCAGCTGTGGGTTCTAATCATTAGATCAGGGCTTCCTTGGTTTGATGTCTTGAGAAAATGGTGGAAGCCAAACCTGCGTGTCTGAATTGTTTCTCCAAAAGGAAGAGAATTATATTACATACTTGTGATGACTGAAAATGTAATTTAATTTCATGTAATATAATTTCAAGCTTTCAAGTATCTTCTGAAGGATAGTAGTTAAGATTACTTTCTTTACCAAAACATAAAATACGTCCTATAAATGTTTCTTCTAAAGATCACCTGTTCCAGCCCTAGGAGCTGGCCACTAGGGGTTGCCATATCATCTCTCTAAGGCAAGCACATGGACCAGTTCTTGGAAAAAGAGACTTTCCTTTATTAGGGAAAAACAAAACAACCCCTGCCCCCGACCCAAAGAGGAGTTTTGAAGGAAAATGGAGATAAAGAATTAATTGTTCTATTTCCCGAAGGCCCTGGGCCAGGGTGCCTGTTGCTGTCATGTCATCCTGCCTGTCTCTTTCCACCTTGTAGCAAGTTTAACCATCCCAACATCCTGAAACAGCTTGGAGTTTGTCTGCTGAACGAACCCCAATACATTATCCTGGAACTGATGGAAGGAGGAGACCTTCTTACCTATTTGCGTAAAGCCCGGATGACAAAGGTAGGAAATGCAGTCCCCGTATTGGTTTTGTAATGTAAAGGCTCTATAATTTCCCACTAAGTTTCTTTGAATTCAGTAGGCTGCAGTTCGGGTTGATGGTCGAACCTCTGAAGATTTCTGGGGAAAGAATTCTTGTATTTCCTTCTGTTGGATGAGGTCAGTTAGAATCCTGGGTTAACTTCGGGCATTTTCTGGTTATTTGAGACTGTTTTTTGTATTTAGTGGGAAAATAGGTACCTCACTTCCAAAATCATGTTTCCTGGAGAACAGAGATTGTGTGGCGTTGGAAAGGCACATCTTTCTCTATACTTAATATGTGTGCCTGTCTGTCCCAAATCGATACTTGCAAGCCCTCATGTCTTCACTGACTACTCTCTATCCGTACCCAGTTGGCTTATCTGTTTGGATTTTCATAGGCATTTCAAACTTGTGTTGGCCCCAAGTTTGTGTTGGTCTTCCCTGGTCTTCTCTCCTCAGTGCTCACCTGCAAAGACTGTGGAATCAGGGCCAGCTGTGACAACACCTGTGGGAACTTACCTTCTATCTCAGACGAGAAACACATGAGACGAAACAAGACACTAATATTTAAATCTGTAGATTAAAAAAAATTGGTTTTTATTTCTATCGAAGTACATGTTCTGTGGCTAAAACACTGAAATAGAGAACACGGTTTATAGTGAAAGACTGTCTCATTCCCACATGGCAGGCGTCTACACGTTTCTTCCAGTATTTACCTCTATGTTCCTATACACTCCATGTATACTGCTGCACATGGATTTTTTTCAGTCTTGGGGGAAATCTCCTGACTCCCTCCTATGAAAGGTGAGGATTTAACTGTCTTGGACTGACTCAGGACCAGACGACACCCCATCAGCCCTATACATTAAGTGTATTTCCCCATCCTCTGACCGTTATCAAAATTTTCAGATTAATCAGTAGTTCAGACTTACATTACTATGACTATTACTTACAGCTGAGTTACTCAAATGCTATGATTGTGTTTTCTCCCCCCCCCCACTTGGGTGAGAAATAATAATGCCTCTTTTGTTTTCCCCAGTTATTTCATTTTTTATATACCTCAGCTCTGACAGAATTGTAGCACTTCTGTCACTGGGCTTAAATAGATCAGCTGATCCAGCACCTGACAGGTTTTTTTCTTAGACACTCTCCTCCTGGAGACAATATAGGCACTTGTCCTCTGGTCTCCCTGCAGAGCTGTTATCCTTGGGGTTCCTTTCAAATTTACCGTGCTGATTTCCTCGCTGGACCTTAGTTTCCTCTATTCCATGACTTTTCTGTTCTGTTGTGGATAAGAGAAAGCACAAGAAAGTGTGCACGTGAGGCAAAAGTCTCCTTTTTACCCCTCTTTTTGAGAAAAATATCCTTTTTCTTCCCTCACACTTGATGAATAAGTTGGGTGGATTCTAGGCTGAAAACCCCTTCGCTTTTGTTTTCTAGTTTGTACAGTTGCCTTTAAGAAGTTTTATGCCATTCTGATTCTTGGACTTATGATCAGTGACCTGCTTTCTGCCCCTCCTCTCCGGAAAATTTTAGGAACTTCTTATCTGTGGTACTTTTTACCAATCTGGACACTCAGTCTGGAAAATCACCCCTTTTAGTTCTGGGTATTTTTCTATATTATTTTTTGATAATAATTAAAATTCTTTGTTCCCTCTATTTCCCTGTTCTTGAAACTCTATTAGCTGGATTAATGGACCGCTTTGTTTTATCCGTTTGTTCTGTTAGCGGTTTTCGTCTATTTTCCAACTCTGTATTTGTGCTCTCAATTGTGGGAGCTTTCTGTAATTTTTTAAATAGAATTTAAGATCTTAATTTTCCACAGAATCATTCTTATATTTTGATTGCTTCTTAAAATAATATTGTGTTTTATTTTTCATATGGGCCCAATCTTCTCTAATCTAATTCCTAGGACACTAACTATAGTTTTTTAAAGTATTAATTTGCTTCCTGCATTGTCCTGATTTCCTTTATCCTCTTTGTTCTGGGATCTGTTTGTAATGCGAGAAGCTTTTCTCAGGCAGTTTGGTGATGTGTGGCTGGTCTTCTTATTTAACAGTGAGGTCTAAGAAGCTGGCTGGAACCTGTGTGTCTATGGCAGCTTCCTTTTGGTTGTCATGTGGGATGTGGGACCCTGCTTTTTCACTGGGGGTTCCCAAATCCCCTAAGGACAGTATCTGGGTGTCTTCCCTGGCACATCCCACTTTCCCCAGGAAGGAATCTGCTGGCGTCCTGCCTGGGCTATCAGGGCCTAAGCCTCAGTTCAGGGAGGTAAGAGGGGAGAGGGTGAAGGTCCAAGGGCTGAGTATAGGGGCTCCCATTTAATTTTCCTCTCCATTTTCAGCATGATGTCTGAGTGTGACTGATATCTTTGAACTTGGAATTGTTCTAATTCTGTGTGTGTGTATGTGTGTGTGTGTGTGTGTGTGTGTGTGTGTGTTTTCTACAGTGGAAAGCCTCCTGCTGTGGTGGGAGGACCTGGGATCTAGTTAGCTCCTAAAATAAACTTCCAAAAATTCCTCTTGCTTCCAGGCTTGCCCCTCACCCCTGCATTCAGGGATGTCTGCTACCTCCAACTGTAGAGCCTGTAGAGAGTTTTCTAGTGAAACACAGCCTAATTCTTGCCTCTCCCCCTGCAGGCAGCCCAACTGTCTCTCAGCTCTGCTGAAGGACTACCCTTCCATCCTCTTCGCTTCCCCCAAATGTTTCATGCACTAAGTTTAATTTCCTGTTGTATTTGTACTCATAGGATTATAAACATT
The DNA here is from genome assembly GCA_004024625.1 of Mellivora capensis. Lineage (NCBI taxonomy): Eukaryota > Metazoa > Chordata > Mammalia > Carnivora > Mustelidae > Mellivora > Mellivora capensis. Next base: position 26,503 of record PISX010018934.1, read on the forward strand.
TTCCCTCTACTGTTATCTTAGTAAGGTTTGGGGAGGGAGTAGGACTAAAAATGCACACACTTAGTCCCCATCTTTAACAAGACCATTTATCTGTAGATTGTGCTTTGTTTGTTTGGGGTCAAGAAGAGGGGATGAAATGGAAAACACGGGCCAGCTCTTTCCAAATTATTCCTATTTAGTCAGGATCCTGATGGCTCTACTGATTGGTTCTCAAGGGTTCTTCCACGCCCTTTCCTGGTCAGGATAGCTTCTGTGCCTCACTGCCCTTACTCCCACCAGTGGGCAGAATGCTGGTAGGTGCTGAGTGCCAGAACACAACAGGCTCTAAGTCCCCATCATGCTAAGTTCAGTTGGAGCCAGCCTTTCCTCCACAGGGAATGCTCAGAGGCAACATTCCAGAACAGCCACAAGCATGCTTTCCCTATCCTGGGTCCAAGATGGCAGTGCTGGGTCAAATACACCAGGATTGACTGCATCTAGCCTCATACACCTTGGTCCAGTCTTTCATTCTCAGGACTTCAGTTTCTGCAGCTATAAAATGGGATCTTGAATTGAAAATGTTCTCAGGCTCTTCTTTCTTTTTAAGCTCTGATAGCCTATGATTCTATTAAGACAGAAGAAAGTAAAAACCAAAACCAAAACCAACCTATCAAAATAGTATAAATAGCTAGATACAATCAATTCATTGGTTTTTTTTGCTGCATGTTTATTATACAATAGTGAAGGATGTGGCTCTTGTTTTCAAGGACTTTGCCACACGGTAGAGAGGTAAGTCACATATAAATAACCTAAGATAGAAAGTGGGAGGGCCTATTGGAGTGCAGTAGAGAGTATATTGTGGAAGCCAAGAGGAGAGAGATGATTTCCAACTCAGGAGAACTGGGAAGGCTACATGGAAGAGGTCTTCCATTTGAAACACAACGAAAGTAGGGGAGAGAACAGTCTCTGAAGCAACATCTTCCCACAGGAGTCATGAAAATCTAGGACCAGGAACAGACCCAGGTGGAGGCTCCGTATGTCTGGGGGCTTGGCAAGAGATGACAGGTGACATCCCAGGGCAGGAGCATCTGGAGTCCAGGAGCCACAACATGGGGTGATGAAGTATCCTAAAAGGTTGTCACAGGGGCTGTCAGGAGCAAGGGATAGTTAGAGACCTAGGCATGCAGGCAGCATTAAAATCTGTCCACAGGGAACGTGATGCTAGCCATCAGCCTGAAGTTCAGAAGAAAGATTCGATTCTAAGTGAGGAGCATCTTCGGTAGAGTGGGCTTTGCCAAAAGCAGAACAGGATTCCACTCACAGAGGAGCCGAAGAACCAGTCGGGATACCCAGCAGGAGCTCAGACATAGGCCAAGAAGTCCATGTCTGGTGTCTGCTGGATCTGAACCGTGTTGCAGGGGGATTGATTCCTGGGAGTAAGATCAAGCCTCTCTATCAGACTGAGGTGTGGTCGAGTGGGACCATGATGTTGAGTCTGAGAACATGGAAGGTCTTCCTAGTTTGGGGACAAAACATGAGCTTGTTGGGGGAGACAGAGGGAGCATCACTTAAGAGCGCTCATCTATGAGAAATTGAGGGATTTCAAGGTTGGGAATCATTTGAGTTGCTCAGTGAAGGATGTGGATGGAAATCAAGATTAAGTTTGGGATGTGTCAGATAGGGAAGATAATGGCCTGAGCCAGGGTATTTGCAGGGAAATGGCAAGGGAAAGACAAGATATGAATGTAACCTTGGGGAAGGAACTTTAAATCTTTATTCCAGATGGTACCAATAAAAACTTCCACTGGCTTTTTAATGTAGAAATCAGTGCAGCTGGCATAGGTTCATCTATATAGGCATGCTGGCTCTCTGGAGGAGAGGAGTCATCTGTGACCTTGAAATAGAGTGCTGCTAACCATTTATGTGGGGGCTCATCTGAGGAACAAGGCCATGGCCTGACATTACAGTGTGACACTGGGCCAATAATTAACCTAGCTAGTACTGATTAAATTATCATTCTTACATCTTCTGATGGAGCTACTATTTATTATGGACCTGTTATGTATATAATGTCATATATATATATATATATAGACCTGTTATATATATATAACATCATATATATATATAGTCAGATCCTATATGACGAGTCTTATTATTCCCATTTCACATATGAGAAAGTTGTTTAGTGAATTAAGTAACATGAGCAAGTTCACACAACTCATAAGTAGCAGAACTAGGCTTCAAATCTTGGTCTGTCTGAACTGACATCCTGAGATCTTTCCAATAAAGATCCTATATTGCCTCTGACTACTAAAAAAATCTTACTTATGTATATTTCAGTAGAAATTAGTAAATCTAGCTCTTTCCTTCCTTGTTTGAATTCTTGTAACCCAAACTAAAAATACCTTTAAAACATCACATGTATGTTTTGTACAAACTGGAAAAGTACTTGTAACTTTTCTTTCATTTCTTACAGTTTCATGGTCCTTTACTCACCTTGGTTGACCTTGTAGATCTGTGTGTAGATATTTCAAAAGGTTGTGTCTACTTGGAGCAGATGCATTTCATTCACAGGTATGGTGATATTCTAGCTACAAGGTTCTTAACGGACGTTGAAACAATAATCACCTGTGGTTTGGGTAGAACATACAAGATAATTAAACATTTCATGACTTCAAAATAGCAAAAATTTTTGTAAAAAGTCTCTCTTCTCTAAAGACCTGCTAGGGTTCCTTGTCTGAGCTCTGAAACTTTGTTATTAGTATTATTAAATAAAGCTTTTGCCATAGGGATCTGGCAGCTCGGAATTGCCTTGTGTCTGTGAAAGACTATACCAGTCCATCGCGGGTAGTGAAGATTGGGGACTTTGGACTCGCGAGGGACATCTATAAAAATGATTACTATAGAAAGACAGGGGAAGGCCTACTCCCAGTTCGGTGGATGGCTCCAGAAAGTTTGATGGATGGAATCTTCACTACTCAGTCTGACGTATGGTGAGTTTAACAGTACACAGAGGAATTCAGGCAGACCCAGCCAATGTCAGAGCCAGAAGGGAAATGAAAGGTCATCTAAACTTGTGGGACTATTCCTGGGTCTCAGTATTTTCCTCCCTCACCCTCATCAGTTTTGATCCATTATCTTAATCATAAATGTGAAATAGATACATTTACTTCAAGGATTCTATCACTGTCCAAAAGTGTAGTGGCTGTGACTAATAGGAATTCATAAATATGACTCAGTGTCCAAGTATGTGTCTGAATGCCTACTCTTCTGGGATGTGGGGTTATTAATTTATAGGTAAGAGTTTAAATCATGGATCTCAAAAACAGTATGACATTGGGGAGGTTTGGGCATCTCTTTATTACTAGAATTGGGCACTAATGTTGGCTTGTGAATCCCGAATTTTGATTAGATCTACTCAATAAATTTTAAGCTGGACTGGTCCCAGTCAAAATTGGTGATGAGAGAAAATTGGACCTCAGTGTTGCCAGTTCACATTCATGCCTTTCCTCTCCATGTTTACTAGCGTTCAAACTCATGGGGGAAAAGGTGAAATGCTTTCTTGCTTACCCCTACATTAGTCTGCACATCGATGCTATGAAAGCCTCAAGTAATAGAGGTCTGCAGCGCAGTTTCAGCTGGGGAGGAGGAATAAAGAGTGTGTGTGTGTGTGTGTGTGTGTGTATCCCCTAAAACTTCCTATCACCTTTGAAGTGTTGCTAATATGCAGTTGCCTTTTCTACTTTTTCTTGAGGTCAACTTACTTTTAAGTCTCCCATTTGCCTTTTATGGGGCCAATAATGCCAATCACAAAGCAGACCCCAATAGCCCCAGGAATACTGCATTGGACAAACTACTCTAAACATGATGTTTGTAATAAGTATAATTAAAGTAAACTCTTTAACATCCTTAGGTCTTTTGGAATTCTGATTTGGGAGATTTTAACTCTTGGTCATCAGCCTTATCCAACTCATTCCAACCTTGATGTTTTAAACTATGTGCAAACAGGAGGGAGACTGGAGCCACCGAGAAATTGTCCTGATGATTTGTAAGTTAATAATGCTAATATAAGCACCTAAAAACCCAAAACATTTGCCAGTGCTGTCTTATGCCTCACTGGCATGGTGTTTTAAAATAAAAACTTGAATTTATATATTTGTGTTGTCTATGTAAAATGTAAGTTGATTGTAACATTTAATTTACTAAATACACGATGGTCTCTTTTATATATGCATGATAGTTCACTTCAGAAACAAAATTTAGAAGAGTAGAATATATTTATACTCTTGATAGATTAATTCTGATGAAGAAATACACACATATTCATTTTATTTTGGAAGATCTAATTTGGTTAATATCTTGATTTGCATATTAGGAGATTCTATTAAATAGGAATATATTGTTTAAACATTGCATTGCCTCTGTTGATGCAGCTGATACTGGGACTTGGTACGATTAAGAATTACCTGGGTTGTGATCTATTTATGAACTTAACACAAAGTGACTAAGAATTAGTGACTCTATTAAACCAAACCTGGCAACTATTGAAGTCTAATAAATTCGTGATTCTCAAAAGAGTGATTTTGATCTAACTGTAAATAAAAATAAGCCCAGTTATTTTGCTGAGTAAAATCTACCTTCTTGTGAAAAACTTCAGCAGATATAACAAGTCTTGAAACTTTTCCTAAGGGATATTTGACCCAAAAAGTTTTGAAAGGAACAAATACTGAACAAGTATAGAGGCTTCTGTTATGTGCACAATACCAAGCCATATAGTGTATGGAAAAGATAGGTGTTCAACCCAGAAGCCCAGCAGCTCTTCAGCATCTCAGAATGTGTTTTGGAAGAAAAGAAACGCATCCCAAACAGTTGGATAACAAGCCCACATGTAATAAAGTGCTAAACTGTGTGGTACAGACAAGTGCAAAAGGAAGTAGCAGTATGCGGATACGCATGAGGTCGTACTGCCTTGACCATGCTGTGTTATTTTAGAGGATTATTCTGACTGGAGCCAAAGGATGATTAAGAATTGGGCACCTTGGTTGGATGTTCTACTGGTGAACGTTTCTTTATTATTTAAATCTTGCAGCCAGAAGACAAAGAAGAAAAAGAATATTTGAGTCACTGCTTGTTTCTGATTGACTTTTTACAGACTCTGGGACATTTATAGGGAGATCAGATGTACACATACCCAGTCACGTTTGGTGACCATGCTTAAAAAGGATTCATAGTACTTTTGGGAGAGATGGAAAAATTCTGGAAATGGGAAGTCAGAAATTAACAGAATTTGAAAACCTTTGGTCTAAGGTTTGAGGAAAAACCCCAGCATACCTAAGCATGAAATGTGTTTTTATTGGCTAGCAAACTAATCACTTCTTTGTATCTCTTATGTGTCTATCAAATGTTCAGCAGAAATTTTCCTTGGAATTTCAATCATACCAAATTTTTGTTATCCTGTTAGCATTTTATCTGGCCTCTCCCCGCCCCTCCACGGGGTACCATATACCTCATGGCAAGTACACATTTTTTTTTTTTTTTGGATAGGCACTTTAGGAATCAATCACTGAGTTATACATTTTAATGGATGTGTTCATCTATTTTGGAGAGGATTACTGGGTGGTTGTGGAGCAGAAAAATATAGGTATGTTGAAATTTGCTCTACCAAGGTGTAGCCAAATATGCAACTGGAAAGAGGAGGAACAAGCATTGCTAGAAAAGTACTAGAAAAACATTTCTGTTTATAGGCAGAAAGAGATGCTCTATGTAACATTTGTATTATATATTTATATAACATAAATTTTTATAACTTCTATAACTATATAACTTCATGTTCTATATAACTTTAGGTTGAATAATTCATTGGTTGGATACATTATTGCCCTAATTTTATAAAATTATAGTTCACTTAAAGCCCAAATTTTCCATTGGTGGCTTTGAAGTTGATGTGAACATGTCTAAAAAGTAAGCCATGTTCCATCCTCCTGAGCGTTGCACCCTGTCAGAGCCCCCGGAAGGGTTAAGGATCCATTGCCATCCAGGAAAACACGTGTGCTAGGAAATGGAGCTCTCAGCCATGCCATTCAATCTGGCCACGGCCTTAAGTTGTCATGATAAAGATTAACTACTCTCCTTAGAGTACAGAGGGAACTGATTTTTATTTGAAGCAGTGCTCGGAGATCACAGGCCTAGCTTAGAGGGTTGAAAGTCTGCACTGAGCCCCATTGCACCTTCTATTCACTGCCTAAATGCTCAGCACCTGGCTGCACTCTGGGTCAGGTGAGCATAGAGACGGCTACGCTGTGCTCAACTATTAATGGAATGCAGGAGTTCAGAGCATTCCTGCCCTTCTTTCCATAGCCTGGGATGTACGCTGGAAAGCCCAGTCCTCAGTATTCTCTTCAGCTCTTGGTTTGCACAACATCCATGCCACTCTTGAGAAGAAACGGATCAAAGGGCAATCCACTTCAAGTGAGAGCTCTTTGGGGTTCTCTGACAGAAGTATCACAGCGGCAACGAAAACTACTGGAGAGAATCTCGAATGTAGGAGGCGACAATGGGAGGGCATGAAGGTCTACCATCTTATCTTCACCTCTTTAAAAATATGTACACCTAGATGCTAATTGTCTCTTTGGGATTGGTTGTAACAAGTAAGGGAGTTCTGGAAAATCTGTATTTTATGTGCTTTGTTTTAATACCTATAGAAACTCATCCCCTTCATACTGAATGGTGCTGTGAAATTTTCATCTGTTAAATTTCAATTGCTTTATGAGTTCAAGGGCTATAATACTCACAGAGACCAATAATGAACATGGCTAATGAGTCTCATCTATCTTAAAAAAACACTGAGGCAAAGAAGAGTAAAGGGTTGGCATGGTGAATGGAGGAATTTGAACCTGAACACTTAGTCAAGTCAAATATTTCAAGTATGAGTGAGTATTTTGTAGAGCTAGAAAAACCAGCCTAGGGAAATTTTAACAAAGCGAGTGACCTTTAAGTTTATTTAGAGTACTATGTTCAAATACTTGTAACTCTAATATAGCATAAGCATGATATTGAATTGTGGCAAGTGCAGGATTGTAAGGGAAGACCCGATGCCAAAGATATAGTTGTTATTAATTTATCTGAAAGATATGAGAAATGCATGTTTCAGGAATTGTTAAACTAATAAATGCCTTTTTATTCCATTGCCACCTCAATGCTGTTTAAGAATAAAAGTTGCACTCCTCATTTTTAAATAGCTATTGCTTTCTAGAGCTCCTCTTTTCTTAATCTAGGGCAATTCCCTGCTCATTTGCTCCTGGATGGTGGGAGAGAAAGATTTGATTTACTATCAGGTCATGTATTTTTGCCATCTGAAAGTTAAGAATAATGATTGAACTCAATGTAACTGAAAGTCCCTTAGACAAAAGACAATAGGAATATCTGTTGAAATAAGTTACATGGATTAAACAAGAGGCTGGAATTTTGGAGGGTCATGTGAGTGGGTGAGAAACAGACTAAGTGGCTACTATAAGAATGGCTTCTTCCTCCTTCCACCCTCCTTCCTTTTCCCCTTCTTCCTTCTCGCTCTTTTCTTTTCTCGCCTTCTGAATCATCTCCGTTAAGTATCTTGAGACCTTTATAGAAATGAAACAGGTTAGGGGTGCCTGGGTAGCTCAGTCCATTAAGCGGCTGCCTTCAGCTCAGATCATAGTTCCCGGGTCCTGCGATCCAGCCCTGCCTTGGGCTCCTTGCTCATTGGGGAGCCTGCTTCTCCCACCTCCTCTCCCTTTGCCTGCTGCTCCCCCTGTGTGTACTCTCTCTAATCAATCAATCAATCAATCAATAAAATCTTTAAAAAGGTAATGAAGTAGGTTGTAAACAAATTTTAAAAACCTTCATAATTAACATACAGCAAGTCTTGAGAGATTCTATTTACTTTTTGGCAATATCTTTGAATTGCAACTGTATTTTCAGAAGGGATATGATTTCTTTTTTTTTTTAAAGATTTTATTTATTTATTTGACAGAGAGAGAGATCACAAGTAGGCAGAGAGGCAGGCGGTGGGGGTGGGGGGGAAGCAGGCTCCCTGCTGAGCAGAGAGCCTGATGCAGGGCTCGATCCCAGGACCCTGAGACCATGACCTGAGCCGAAGGCAGAGGCTTTAACCCACTGAGCCACCCAGGCACCGCAGGATATGATTTCTATGGTGAAGTATATTTCTCCTTGCATCTCTTAGGACAATCCTTAGGTGAATCATCAAGATTCTGCTTTAACTATTGGTTTAAATTGCATGATCAAATATAAATTATGATATTTTATTTCAGAGTCTAATCATCCTTTGTTCAATTCTTTGTGTCTTCCCTGTTTTTAAATGAGAGGTACAAAGAAGCATGTAAAAGATAGGTTCACAGCCTTGAGTCTCATTTTTAAGAAATAGAGCCAAGTTGGGCACTCTATATCAAGACTGTAAATTCCTGGGGTGCCTGGGTGGCTCAGTGGGTTAAAGCCTCTGCCTTCAGCTCAGGTCATGATTTCAGGGTCCTGGGATCGAGCCCTGCATCGGGCTCTCTGCTCAGCTGGGAGCCTGCTTCCTCCTCTCTCTCTCTACCTGCCTCTCTGCCTACTTGTGATTTTTGCCTGTCAAATAAATAAATAAAATCTTTTTTAAAAATTTAAAAAAAGAATGTAAATTCCTTGTGATGTATCTGAGGTCAGATGAATACTGGAAACTAGACCAATATTAGGTTTCCTCATAATACTCTGATACTGAGTACCAACTCTGACCTGAAATGCTTGCCAAGAAACGAAACAGATAGAAATGGACTTTGCATTCCCTACTCTAATGAAATGGAGGTTTTCTGTTATAATTTCTAACATAGATACTAGCTATTCCAAATACAATACCTATAATGATTTCTTGGTCATTGTCACCCAGGGATTGAATATATATTTACCCTACCACTGCTGCCATTACCTTAGTCCTCTCACCTTGTCTTCTTTAATAATTTCTTTGCTTCTAACTTGCCCTTCTATGGTCCATTCATTCTCCACATATATCAGCTGGAGTAATTCTCTAAAACTGTGAAGATCATGCCTTCCTAAAAACATTCAACAGTTTTGAATCATAGTGCCATAAAATCCAACTCTTAGCCTGGCCTATGAGACCTGCGTGATCTCACCTTCCTCTTCTGATCTCCTCTCTTACATTCTCACCCTCAAGGACAGCTCTTTGACCACACTGGCTTTTTTTCAGTTTCTAAAATGAGACAGCTCTTTCCAAATTTAGGAATTTATCTGTGCTTTTCCCCTCTTCTAGTGTGTTCCCTGCATCCTATCCCCACCCGGTTCCCATGAATAACATCTTATTTTCCTACAAAGTTCCTTGGCTTAAATGTCACTTCTTCAGGGTATATTTCTGAAAGCAACATACTGAGAATGTTCCATCTCTATTAGAGCTCACATTGGTTTTCTTTAGTACTTTTTTAAAATAGAACTTATAATTTGTAACTGCTTATTAATCTCTTGTATGGTAATACTAATATTTTTTAAAGATTGACTTATTTATTTTTAGAAAGAGTGAGGATCAGTGAACCAGGGATGGGGAAGGAGAAGGGGCAAGGCAAAGGGAAAGAGAGTCTCCAGCAGATTCCACAGGGAGCACAGAGCCCAACATGGAACTCCATCCCATGACCTTGAGATCACCACCTAAGCCAAAGCCAAGAAGCGGACGCTTAACAGAAGGCACCACCCGTAGTACCAATATTTTTAAATACCTCCCAACCTATGTTTCTTCTTCAGTTTTTCTCTCCCTGTCCCCAATCTGCCCTCTAGCTCCAGGAAGTAAAAAAACAAGACAAAACAAAACAAAACAAAATAAAAAAAACCCCAAAAACAAAAAAACCAAACAGATACTTTGACCTTTTTAGTAAATCAGTAGACTCAAAAGCCAGGTTTGGAGGAGGGAGAGGTTATCTAGAATCCTTTAGCTCCTTGTTAGTATGTTAAGTGCCAGGTTTGAGTAACTAAAACCTATAATTCTGTGTAAGGATAATCTAATTAAAAAGAGGGAGCAGTAGAAACCCCATTCCTTCTAAGCCCTGGGGAAGCATAGGAAGAAGAGACCTTGACAGATAGAAGTTAGGAGGGTGACGATGTTGGATATCTAGGTTCTGTAAAACCTCCTGTAGGCTTCAGTTAGGCCAAGTGTGGGCAACTGCCCACCTCTCCCAATTTGGGAGGATGGCAAGTTGATCCTTGAGCAGGGCTCCTCACCCATACTGACATGGAGACCCAGCATCAGGAATAAGGTAGAAGGGCATGTCCAGACAGAGAATGTCAAGCTTGTACTCACAAGCTTTCTTTGCTTCCCACGCAGTGTGAACATTTTGCTGAAAGCTAGATTTTTGACCAAGGAACATCCTGTAGGCACACAACAGAAATGGGAAGGGATCCCCCTGGGCCTTGTGAGCATATACAGGATGTGATGCAGCCTCAGAGAAAGTTATGGCTGGAGAAAGGAAAGGGAGGAGCAGTTCAGTGGGAGCTGGGGGCAAAGAAAAGTTAAAGAAACCATGGGCTGCTTGCCGGCGGAATGGACCAGACTAGTCACTTCTCACGGAGTTCCTCATCATCCTTACTCTGATATAAGCAAAGATCTGGAGGGCACAGTGGGGTCCAAAGTGTTCTTTGCTGGGCCATTATAAGTCCCATAAGACTTTCACCCAACAGATATGCTGCCACCATCTTGCAGAAGAGAACAGAGAGAGTAGGAATAGCCTACAAACAGAGATTGAGTTATTAAGCAGAAAAGACTGAGCATTACTTAAAAAGATTATTTAAAATATTGAATTGTACCAGCTTTTAAGCTGTATTGTACCTAATGAGTTAATTATTTTTTCTTTTGGGTGGGGGCTCTAAGAAAGACCCAATTAGTAGCAGACAGTATAAAGAGCTATATTTTTTCCTGTTCATAGGAGTGTTAGTAGAGTAAATTTTTGCTGCCTTCTTACATTTACTATATATATCTTCCTGTGAGGACAGGAGCCACACTGCCACATCGTGAGCTGTTGATATACTGCTGGTATATAATAAGTGTCCGATAAATCTTTGCTGAATGGATGAACACAGTTAAGAGTGCTACACAGACATTTCTTAGACAACTGTTAAGGAAAAAATAATGTTTAACAAGTCAGCTACTACTGTCTGAGGAAACTGAGTCTCTTACTTCATCTGACAGCATGAGAGTATAATTATCCTCCGGGTTCTGACACTTGAGATCTATGTGGCTTGGAGTAGTCTTAGATTTTTCTTGACATGTATGAATGTAAAGTCTTCTTAGTCTTCAGTAATTTTTATAGCTGTTAGTTCCCTTATGTGTTGAGTAATAATTTTCCAAGCATTCTATTTATTTATTTGGATTAATAACTGTTACAAATAATAGCTTTTCCAAAGAAATAGCTTTTCCAAAGAATGTATGTAACAAAGTTAGTAATATTGCAAGGCCCTATTAAATTAGAAACCAAAGATTTTGTTCTGTTTTATTTATATTAATTATGGAAAACTAGTGATAAGTCAAATGTGTTGCCTTCTAAAATGACCTTCCATGGACTATCAGTCCTTGTTGCCTAATGATCTCCAATCACCATTTATGCATCCAGGTGGAATTTGTTGACCCAATGCTGGGCTCAAGAACCTGACCAAAGACCTGCTTTCCACAAAATCCAAGACCAGCTTCAGTTATTCAGAAATGTTTCCTTAAATAGTATTTCTCAATGCAGAGAAGAAGCAGACCACAGTGGAGTAATAAATGAAGGCTTTGAAGGTAAGTTTGATTCTTTTTCAGGATTTTCTGGTTTTTCTCTCCAGTGTGAATTGAAGAGGTTAAAAACGGGATATACATAGAAGACATTTTATGGTAAATCAGAAGAATAATATATTGGCACCATCTTCATAATAATGAAGCGCTCGTTGTACTCCTCTTTGGAAATTATTTTGAGTTGTACACTAAATTAAAAAAGAAGAATAGTGATATGGCCCCTGGATTTATCATCTGAGGTAGTAAGGAGGAGAATTAACGGGTTAGACTGTTTTCGTGAGATCTGTTCTCCTTTCCCTCCACCCCTCATACTAGTTTCAACCTCAAGTGCAGAGCTGAGTTAATTATAGACAGTTAGTTGGTGGTACATTATGATAACTGGTCTATGTGGGGCTTCTCCCTTGTTTGTTTGTTTGGTCTCTTTATCTCCATGTTCTTCTCCTGTTCTATTTCCTTGCTCCTCTGGCCAGGCAACCATTCTAATGTCTTTAATGTGTATCTTTTTATTTGTATGTTTTGCTGCAAAATGTGTATCGTTTTGGACACACAGATGCTGCTGCATTTGTAAAGCTTCTTTTCTTTCTCACTGAGCACTGTTTTTAAGAGCCATCTGTGTTGCTATGTATATATCTAATCATGTGTCTAACTGCTGAATAATTTTGCCATGATTTTTGGAGTGGCTCACACCTTGTTAAGGTCTAGTCTGAAACCACAACTTCAGTAATTTGGTAAATAAGGCAATAATCTTCTGGAAGTTTTCTACTATGATGGGCAGACTAATGGTTTTGAGTTCAATGAAAAGTACAAGTGCACATGGAATCTTCTCCAGAATAGACCACATACTGGGTCACAAATCAGGACTCAACTGATACAAAAAGACTGAGATTATTCCCTGCATATTCTCAGATCACAATGCTTTGAAACTGGAGCTCAATCACAAGGAAAAGTTTGGAAGGAACTCAAACACCTGGAAGCTAAAGACCACCTTGCTTAAGAATGCTTGGATCAACCAGGAGATCAAAGAAGAACTTAAACAATTCATGGAAACCAATGAGAATGAAGACACTTCGGT